>JASDQU010107093.1:14331-65998 GCA_032191745.1 Picea mariana
AATGTCTCTATGTCTAGAGGATGTGCATTGTTCACGTTCAACATATATTCTTCAGTGAGTTGGACCTCCATTGTTTGTTTTTCATTTTGCTTCCTCTTAAACAACACCCTTTTGAAATCTGTGTGCATGAAGTCAAAATCAAAGGTGTTAACTCAAGACATTCAACTTCTTTATTAGACTCAAGATTCATAAACTACTCTATGAACCACTCTACCAACCTCGTTGCATTGCTTTTTGCTTTCGTTATGGCGCCCTCATCCCATTTCTTATTGACGTTTCCTTTAGTTGTGCTTTTCCCATCACATAATTGAAGATGATCACTATGGATTTAACTGAATTCTTCTCACTTAAACACTCCTTGGGGATTAAGCATCCAGATTCTTCGAGAATATGAATCTCAATTGGCTCAATTTTCCTCACGCTACCGAGTCCTCATACATTTGTTGGTATATTAACTATAGATACTTTCTTTTCAATTTTGGATCTTTTCCCCAACTGCTTAGGAGTTGTAATGAATACAATGCCAAATGTCATCGAGGGCTTAGTTGATGACCCTAGATGTACTAGACGTAGAGATGCAAGTACTTATATGCACTTTCTCCTTCTTGGTTCCACCTCCGTATAATTTGTAGTTTTTCTTTACAATTCTTCCTGCTCATTCTTAAGATGATATAACCTACATACCAAGGTTTTCTTCCCTCTTGCTATAATTTTGCAAGAACATGGAAACCTCCTTGACACAAACTTTGTGTTAAATGCTTAATAAACATTCAAGTTCATTACTGATACATAAGTTATGCAATCAAAATCAAGCAACTTTTATCACTTTGGATCCGCTAAAACACAAATGACTATGTTAAAAGCACAACTTAACTTGCATGTAAGGGTTATTTCCATTGACCTCTAAAGATTCTTTAACAGATACATAGTATTTAGCATATGAACTCATATATTTGGTATATTAGATGAGGAAAGAAAATCCTCTTTAATCCATCCATAATCTTTGCCAAAAATTATTCAAACAAGTGTAAACAAGCAAAGCATTTGAAGAACAATATTACCACTTCAAGTTTTCATACTTCTCCATTCTAATCTATTTTTTTACCTTATAACCCTCATAAAATTTACTTATTTATTTAGTTGAGAAAAACTAAATAATAAATACATTTACCATATCAACCTTTAAATATTTAATATTAAATTACTATAACACAAATTTTTAACACCTACAAATTTACCCTCATTTTAATCTTTTAACACCTACAAATTACCCTCATTTTAATCTTTCAACACTTACAAATTATCCTCATTTACACATTATTTTGAAGTTTGCACAAATGGTTTATGCCTAAGATGACGTACAAGACTATGAAACAGTTATGAATATCAATTTTGGCCGTCTTTATCTTTTAACACCTACAAATTACCCTCATTTTAATCTTTCAACACCTACAAATTATCCTCATTTACACATTATTTTGAAGTTTGCACAAATGGTTTATGCCTAAGATGACGTACAAGCCTATGAAACAGTTATGAATATCAATTTTGGCCGTCTTTATATTAAGAGTGTCATTTTCCATGTGAATATTAAGAGTGTCTACTTGCACTCGTGACCACATCCAGATATGGAATTGTGTAAATTAGTAACAAATGAATATAAAGTTTAAACATCCCGGTGTGTGGTATGAGAATCAATTAAAGTGGGTGGCCCAAAAATGTAATACAATATTTGAACTTTTCCTGTTGGAGATGACATGGATGTAAGACTAAAGTAATCCACTCCACTTAGATAGTTGGAATAATAATATAATGAAATCAAATCCATTTGTTCATTGGATCCTGGATTTGAGTTATGGGTGGAATGTTTAAGTTTAATGGTATTGAAAGTTTGTCGGTTCAATACAGTCATGGAATAAACTTTATAGTACATTCAACTTTATTAAAGTTTGTCTAAATCACCTTCCCCTAAATTAGACGTCGGTACATCTACATCAAATCCATCTGTTCATTGGATCCTAGATTTAAGGGCTCGGCATTCTTCTCTCAAAAAGCGTCACTGAGCTCCAAATTTCAGGAATCAAGGTATCTAAACTTGTTAAGATTGTCCCTCTGATGTTTGTAGATGATGTTCTTCTTATGTCCAATGCAGATCCTGTGGAATGGCAAGTTATTCTAGAGGTGCTTCACGGCTTCTGCTCGGTTTCGGGGCTATCCATTAATCTCTCCAAATCTGTTGTTCACTATTGGGGCATCTCTGATTCCGAACGTCTTCATCTCCAGGCCACTATCCCTCTCACCTTTAAAAATTTGAGTGAAGGTTTCACATACTTGGGTTTCCATATGAAGATGGGAGCTACAGCACATGGAGATTGGAGCTGGTTGGTGGCAACTTTTGAAAAAAAGATCGGCTTCTGGTGTAACAAGTGGCTGTCAATGGGTGGACGGCTGATCCTGATTCAATCAGTTCTTCAAAGCCTGGCAGTGTACTGGATGTTTCTAGTGCGGATCCCTTCTTCGATCCTCACCTCTTTGCGTAATTTAGCTTTTAATTTTCTGTGGGGTGGAAACACAGAGAAAAAACGTATACATCTTTGTAATTGGCAGGCTCTTTCAAAATCGAAAAGGGAAGGTGGATGGGGCCTTAAAAACCTCTTCACTTTCAATGGGGCGCTCCTCGCCAGCTCTTTCTGGAGAGCTGTCTCCATTGGCAGCATTTGGAACAAATTTATTAGTGACAAATACCTTCACTCCAAGCCGCTACTACACTGGTTACGCAAACCAACTTTCATTTTGAACAGGGTCTCACCTTGCTGGAAAGGATTAGTGGCTTCCTCACCAGTCATTCTACATTGGCTTCGTTGGAAGCCTGGCGATGGATCAGAAATTCTTATAGGCAGGGACTTTATTCTTGGATTGGGGGAACGCTCCATCCTTTCTCCTCCGATGAGACTCCTCCTCCAGGCGAAAAATATAACAAAACTTGCTCAGATCAGATTGATAACAGGTGAATCGTCTCTGCCAGACCACTGGTTGACTGACAGCGATCTCTCTCTAAGTGATCCATTTGCCTCTGAATGGATTGGTTTCATAACAGCACTCAATAGGGCCGACATATCTCTGAGGGCCGAATCGGATCTCCTGCTGTGGGCTGGCAGAGATGAATCCGGATTGATCACGGTAAAAAACATTTATCTAGCGCTTCAGAAATAGCACTCTTCTGACCCTATTTTGCCGTGGATTCACAAGCTTTGGACGCTGCATTTGCCTCTTAAACTAAAACTCTTCTCCTGGCTGATCGGCAAGGACAAGCTTCTCACCTGGGAAGCTTTGCAAAGGAGAGGATGGGTGGGGCCGAGCATATGTCCTCTTTGCAAACTCGCGCCCGAGGACCTGAGCCATTTATTGATGTTCTGCCCATTTTCAATGGAAGTCTGGCACCGTCTTACACATCTTTTTGCTATCAGTCATTCCTGGCGTGGTTCCTCTATCACGGAGAGTTTCCCTCATTGGTTCACACTTCAATCGGCCCCTCCAAGCCTGATTGTCCACTTCAGCTGGCAAATCTGGCTTGAAAGAAATCGCTCAATTTTTGAGGACGGTCAGCCTTCACGATCAAAGGTTTTACACAAGATTTTGGCTAACTTCCAATGGCAGTCGACCTCAACCAGATGCTTCCCACTCCAAGATTTGATTCTTGATACGTCGGAGGGTCACACAATAGCATTTTTTGACGGAGCGGCGCTGACTAATGGCACATGTTGCGGTGCTGGTGGCTTCTTCAAAACCCACAAGTCCAGAATCACTTATTGGTTCATCAATGGTGGAGCCGGCACAAACACAAAAGAAGAGCTTCTGGGTTTATGGGCCACGCTCACACTTGCTGCTCTTTGGTCTATCGATGACCTCCATGTCTAGGGTGACTCGAAAGTTATTATAGATTGGATCTCAAACAAATGCAAGCTAAATTCCATCCATTTGGAAGGCTGGATGCAAAAAACGAGAGACCTCTCACAGCGCTTCTCCAATCTCAACTTTCAGCACGTTTCTCGCTCTTTCAACAGGGCTGCTGATGCTCTATCTAAGAGATCTCTCACCGCAGTGATTGGGAGGCTCTCGGTCTATCACTGTGATAGCGGGATTGAGAGCCCCATTACCTCTCTAAATATTTTCGAATGAGGCGGCCTGCCCACTTAACTTCATCACTGTAATCTGGTCCAGGTTTCAATCATGGCTGCTGATAGGGAGTCTTCACTTCTAGTTCTGTTTTCCCACAGTTTTTGATTGGATAGCTTACTCTTCCATGGCTGTTATTGTCGGTTTGGGCCATCAATGCGAGAGCATTCTTGAACAACACGGTATACAACACCTCTATTGTAAATGAATTTATTTGATATAATAAATTCGAGATAACTTTTTTTGGAAAAAAAAAAAGTTATGGGTGGAATTTTTAAGTTTAATGATACAATCAACTTTATTAAAGTTTGTCGGTTCAATACAGTCATGGAATAAACTTTATAGTACATTCAACTTTATTAAAGTTTATTCAATCATGTAATGGAATCCAATCCAGTTACTGGGAACATAATTCCACCTCCTTTAAATTTAGAGGAAACAGGAATCACCTGCCCCTAAATTAGATGTCGGTACATATACAATATTTCTTCCCGTTTTGTCTTTTCTCCTGCGCGTTTATATTCATATTCTGGCGTCCTGGTTGTTCTTATCTTCGTACTCTGCTTCACTTATTGGTTATTCTGCGCCAATCTCCTCTGCTAATCTGCTCTGATCTCACTCGCTGTTGGCTCAAGAAATGGATATTTTAACCGGAACCATTAGCAGCGCTATTGTTGTTCCACTCATCCAACAACTCATCCAACAGATAGACGATTTCATTCACTTAGATGAGAACTGTCGGCTTCTGCAAGAGCAGTTATATCGTATGAAAGACATCTTAGATCATATTAATGCTAGATTCCGAGATCAGCAGAGGGAGGTCCCAATTTTTGTGAATAATCGTTTGCGAAGGATAGAAGACGTTGTTGGAAGGGGCAGAGAGTTGATCCAACACTCACTACGCCCGTGGCCGCAACAATGTATTGACTGCCTCCTTTGCAAGCCCAAAGTGCCTACTTGTTCTTAGTTCTTGGATGGGCTTCAAACCGACCTCTCACTGATGAACAGTGCTGACCAGACTGTGTACGCAGCACCACAACAGGCAGGCGTACTACTTCAAGACCTTCCACTCAATTCGTTAAGAGATATTTCAGGAGAAATCCCAATCCTCAGATTCAACAAAGACAGATTAAAAATGAAGATCAAAAAATTCAAACACCTCTAAAAAAATGAAAATTTTATTGGAGGAAATGATATGCAAGAGTTCGAGGATTTGGAAGAAGATGTAAACAAATTAGGCGAGGACTCTATACAACCTCATTTGACGAAAGAAGATTATGAGAAGTCTCTAAACACTCAACAATCATCAGGTGAAGATAATAACCTAAACAATGTTGATGATCTCGCTTATCAAGGAATGGACGACACCATAATGGCTGAGCTCCAGCATAAATGCAATCTAAGGCCTAAAAACAAACATGTGTCGACTGCTCAACCCAAGAAAATTTTGCCTAGGGGAAAAACCTATGAACCCGTCCAGAAAGAGACCGAGATGCAAAATAACAAAGGGTTAGACTCGCAGAATACCAATGTAAAAGAGGTTGAAACCCAAGCGACAAGAACTAATACAGTTGAAACGTGGACACCAGAAACCAGAACCGTCGAAAATAAAACAGTGCAAACAAATAAAATGGATAGGAAAGAGTCCGAAGTTTCAGCCAAGGAAACGGATAAAATTGCAGGAAGTTTCTGCCTAGAAAATGAGATAAATAAGATTAAGATACCAATATCTTTGGTCGATTTGGCGAAGAATCCTGTGTACCAAAAGAAAATAACCAAGATGATAAATTTTTCATATTTAGAGAGTCATTCTGACGTGATAAATCTGGAATATGATAAGCCTAATATCACTTTTGGTCCACATTTTGAAGGTGCCAGAGATATCGTCACCCCCTTCTATATTACCCTGAAAGTGCATGATCGTTTGTTGCATAATTGCATGCTGGACTCTGGGGCCTATCATAATGTAATGCCCAAATCTATTATGGATAGACTAGGCCTCGAAATCACCATACCCTATGGAGATCTTTACTCGTTCGATTCAAGGAGAGTTAAGTGCATGGGCATGATCAAATATTTAATAGTCACCCTTGCCCAGATTCCGATGAAAATGTCCTAATGGATGTAGTTGTAGCTGATATACCCCCAAAGTATGGTTTGCTATTATCTAGATCTTGGGGAACCAAGCTCGGGGGATCCCTTCAGCTGGATATGACCTATGCCACGATCCCTATTTTTGGTGGGCAGTTCACTCGGTTATATAGGGAAACACGGTTGGCATATATGGTAAGTGATCCTCAGAATCCTAACAATTACCCTTTTTATGTCTCCGATCAAGACCTGGGAAATTGTATTTTGTCTTTTGATGATAGTGAAAATAATTGTACAGAAGAAATTTATATTGATGAAATCAAAACTAAAAAGACAGCTAAAAATGTGTATAGCACTGGAACTTGGAAAATGTTTTTTGATGGTGCTTCGTTGTGTGAAGAAGCAGGTGCGGAAGTGCTTTTCATAGCACCTGAAAATGAATTCGTCGTCCCCTTATCTTACAGGCTACAGTGGGACATAGACTACACAAACAATGTATGAAAATATGAAGCTCTAGTTTTGGGACTGGAAGCTGCCAAGAAGCTAAACGTAAAGAACTTAGAGGTCTATGGAGATGCATAACTGATTGTGAAGTAGGTAAATCGGCAGTACCAGGCCAAGCACCCGAGACTGAGGTCCTACAGAAATTGCACCTGGGATCTAATGGAAAATTTATTTTCATCAGTAAAGGTTCATTTCATCCCACGAGCCAAAAACTAGCAAGTTGATTCACTGGCCAAAGAAGCGTCTACTTTCGCACCCCCTACCACTTTCAAATTAAAATACCACATAGAGGTAAGGCACAGACCATCCATACCAAACAACATACAACACTGATAGGTATTCGAAGATGACGAACAGATCAGAAAGTTCCTGGAAATTGTGGATGATTTCTCTGAAACTCACATTGACCACGAAAACCAAAATGACCATACCTAGATTATACAGGAAGGGGAGGAGCCTCAGGAGTTCTGAGAAAAAATCGCAAATCATCGCCTGCTAGTGTTAAAAATTAATCAGATCCCTAAGGGCTTGATACCTCTGGAAAGGTTGTTTGATCAAAACGACATGCCTCTGAGGTCTACCTTACATCCCCAACCGAAGAAGGTTGAAGACTGTGACGTGGGCACCGCCAAAGAACCTAGGATAGTGAAACTATCAAAGTACCTTCCTTCTGAGATAAAAATCAAGTATACAGACTTACTCGGATGGTATAAGGATGTCTTTGCATGGTCTTATGATGAGCTCAAAACCTATGACACCTCTATGATTTAGCACAAGATACCTTTGAAACCTGGTGTTAAACCCTTTAGACAGAAGCTCAGACAAATCAACCCCATTTTACTGCCTGTGGTCGAAAAAGAAGTGAAAATACTTTTAGACGCAAAAATAATTGTACCTCTCAGGTACTTTGACTGGGTGGAAAAGCTAGTCCTGGTTAGGAAGAAGAGTGGGGAGATCAGACTATGTGTGGACTTCATAAATCTAAATAAGTCCTCTCTCAAAGACAATTATCCTCTACCCAAAATGGATCATGTTTTGGAAAAAGTAGTTGGGGAAAATATGATGTCGATGATCGATGGGTTTTCCGGTTACAATCAAATTGTTGTCAACAAGCATGATAAAGAAAAAACAGCTTTCACCACCCCTTGGGGCACATTTATGTATGATAAAATGCCTTTTGGTCTGATGAATGCAGGGGCTACCTTCCAACGCGCTATGGATATTGCTTTCGTCTGTGAGAGAGATAAATTCGTGGTTATCTACCATGACGATATAACTATTTTTTCTAAATCCAATGAAGACCATCTGATACATCTGAAGCAAACGTTCGAAAAATGACAAAAATTCAGTTTGTCCTTAAACCCCAAGAAGTCTCACTTTGTGATGCAAGAAGGTAAGCTCTTGGGCCACATTGTGTCCCGAGACAGAATTAAAAATGACCCTAAAAGGGTAGAAGCTATAGACACCATAAATATTCCTAGAAATGTAAAATAAATTCAGTCATTTTTAGGAAAAATAAATTTTTTGAGAAGATTTATCCCAAACTTTGTTGAAATCGTGAAATTGATCACAGATATGCTAAAGAAGAAAAACGAAGTGAAATGGATGGTGGAAGCTAAAGCGTCGTTTGCACGCATCAAGAAAGTTATCAGCGAAGCGCCTGTGCTGGCAAGCCCGGGTTATCTAAAGGATTTTCTCATTTTCTCGTTCGCCTCCGAACACACAATGGCAACAGTACTCCTCCATAAGAATGAAGAAGGTTTGGAGCAACCAATATCTTTTTTTAGTACAAGTCTTAGAGACGCTGAATTGTGATATGATATAATGGAAAATCAAGCACATGTTATGGTGAAGGCGCTAAAGCATTTTAGAACCTACGTGCTACACTCCAAGGTAATTGCATACGTTCCCACAAGTTTTGTAAAGGATATATTGGTTCAGCCTGATAGCAATGGGAAGAGGGGTCGGTGGCTTGCTAAAATTCAAGAATTCGATCTAGAGGTGAAATCGATGAAACTAGTAAAGGGACAGGGTTTGGCTAAGCTCTTAGATTAATCAAATTTCAGAGCACTCAGAATGAATAACCTGGAAGGATATGAGGCATGTTTGGATGTAAATGAGCCCAATGACCAAATAGCTATAACCAAAATCGAAGAGAAGTTTTCCTTATTGGATTGGTATAAAGACATAGTGTCCTACCTACTGACCCTGAAATGCCCTAGTTATCTGTCTCCAGCTAAAGCTACGAAATTGAAGCTGCATGAGGTGAAGTACTGTATATCCGAAATCCAATTGTACTGGAAGGACACATTAAGCTTCCTACTGGCTTGTTTGGTAGAATCAGAAACAAAGGGGGTCATAAACGAATTTCACGAAGGAGTATACAGAGGGCATCACACCTAGAGGGAAACAACTTATAAAATCCTGAGGGCAGGATATTATTGGCCTAAACTATTCTCATATGTCAACGCCAAAGTTAGAGCCTGTAACCCTTGCCACTTGTTCGTGGGAAAACAGAAGCTTCCAACGCTACCTCTAGTCCCTGTCAAAACTGAAGCCCCTTTTAAAAATGGGGGTTAGATTTTATAGGCGAAATCAACCTGCATTCCAGTGCTCAACACAAATGGATCCTCACTACTACAGAAAACTTCACCAAATGGGTGGAGGCTATTCCGACTAGAAAGGAGACCGATTCAGTGGTAATAGATTTCCTGGAAGAGAGCATACTGTCCAGATTCGACTATGCCTGAAAGATAGTAATGGATAATTCCCAGGAATTCAAGTCTATGGCAATGGTCAGCTTTTTCCAAAAATATAACATCATATTGGGCCACTCTACAACATATTACCCTCAAGGAAATGGTTTAGCCAAATCATCAAATAAAAGTTTAATTACCATAATTAAGAAGGTGCTGAGTGAAAACAAAATATCTTGGCATGTACATCTGAAGTACGCTTTATGGGAAAATCAGATAGGTACGAAGAAATCCATTGGTACTTCTCCTTTCCAAATGGTATACGGGACTGATGTGGTACTACCTATAAATCTACCACTCCCTGTGATGAAGCTCTAGCAAGATGAGAAAGAAGAGCCAAACCATGTCACAAGAAGAATAAATCAGTTGATTGAGGTCCAACAACACAGGACCGAGGTGGACGAAAGGATGCTGAAATACCAGGACAACATGAAAACATTTTTTGATCATAAGGCCAAAAATAAAGAGTTCCTCCCCGACGATTTGGCTTTGAAATGGGATGCTAGGAGGGAAGACTCGGCAAAACATGGTAAATTTGATCATATCTGTTATGGACCGTTCAAAGTCTCAGCTTCTGAAGGGAAGAATTCATTTCTGTTAGAGAATTTAGACGGTAAAATCCTCAACGCCCCTATTAACGGGCATTATTTAAAGCACTTTATGAAATAAATGAGTTCCAAATCTCCATTGTATATATTGGTTTGTGCTTATATATATATATATATATATATAGCTTTTCGGTAAGTTCACTTTCATGGCAAATAAAACAAGTTAGTGATTTCCTAGAAGTAGAGATATGAAATTCCAACACACAGAATCCCATAAATCTTGAAGACCTGATACTCTTCATGTTTCTTCTTATAGGATTTCCCATTACAACCCAAACGACAAAAGGAGAAAACAAACAGTCATGTATCAGGAAATTGACTCACCCGAAACAGGTGACAATTTTTTTTTAAGAAGAGAACGAAATGGTAAGGCAAAAGTATGATTTTCCGAAGTATATGGGTTTCAAATGAATATCACTTAAACGTAGCAATGGTCTCACAAGTATGATATATTCACCTGGAATGTCTTTAAAAGAACAAATTTTTACTGTGGATTATAAAACGGCTCACTCGGATAAGGAAAAAAAAATAATAATAATTAAAATAAACAGAGAAAGTAAAGCATATCCAAAAAAAAAAACAAAGGTTCCAAGAGTCAGGATTGCCTGTTAACATCCAGGTTTTTTGAAGTCCAAAGCCTTCTCTTTTTTCCTTTTCCATCCTTGGTCTTCTCTCCTTAAGATCTGACGCCTTCCTATACCCTCCACAGAGGAAGAAGAGGTTACACTTTAGTTCTGGAAACTGGCGAACGAATCTTAGAAAATAAGTTGGCCTTCACGACTCCTTGGTCTCCTGCTGAATAAAGTTATGCGTAGGTTGATCCTAACTCTCTTAGGTCTTTTAACAGGTTTCAAATGGTTAAGTCTTTCTCAAAGGAATACCCCAGAAAATAAATTATCCCATAATTTCCTGCAGACTAGGACATTTTGAAGGTCAAGAGAAAGTTGGTCCAGAGCACTCAAAGCAAGGTGACAAGCCTTTGTAGTGAATATTACACAGATATCACCCCTGGTATACTTTATACCAAATTGATTTCCCCCACTTCATATTCCAAAAGTAAAATATAAGACAGATGGTGAAAGAAAATTCATAATTGATTGCCCCCATTTAGTCCAAAGAGATGATGAATGGAAATTCATAAAATGATTGCCCTCATCTCATCATTTAAATGAAAAATCACAGTTTGGAGTGGTGAAAGGAAATTCAATAAAGGGAACCAGATAACTTCACCGGGGTACTGAATAGGCTCACTAATAGTGAAGAAATATCTAAGATATCTGTAAGGCTGTCATACATAAATTATACTACACTCTGGTAATTATCCTTTTCGAAATTGGATCTATAACCCAAGTTCTTGCAGATCTCCCTGATTAAAAGCATGGAATTTACTTCATTTTGATGCAAGCTAAAACCTACAGGACTTGATGAATTTCCTAAGATCGTTTGGACCATCTTAAGTAGACCCGAATTCAATCTCAAAAAAGGGAAAGTTAACGAAAGGACTGCAGTTGAGTTTTGAAAGTGTGTCGAGTTTTGAAAGTTTTCCAGAAATAAAGTTGAAACCTCAAAGTTCCCTCTATATCCTCTTTCCAAACAAGTTTCACAGAAGCAAACTGATGACTCCATTTACCCAATATAGGCACTTGGTCTGTTGTCCTTCTCATCCGGCAAGGAGACGAGATCCCTAGTTGGAGCCTATGTTGGATCCGCCTTTCTCTAAATAGGTGAAGTGTTATACTTAAGCTCAAAAATCTGGATTTTGGGACTTCATTTATTTCATGATTCTACCCACTAAAGTCTCAGTATCTCGACACGCGAAATTTCGAAAAAAAATTTAGTTCTAATCACCATTACTAAATGACTAAGCAAGGATTATCATATTTTATTACCTCGTACTCTCACTCTCGAGAGTTACACGTTGAACATTTCTAAAACCTCCAACTTGCGAAGTCGTGAAGTTGTGTTAAATTTACCCAGGTTATTATCAAGAGTAAATCACTTTAAACCTTAGTTAATCACTATTGTGATTTTGCGACTCGGCTATTGCTTCCCCAAAGGGTGGCACCTTTGTAACTCCAATCCATGAAGTCGTGATATTCATTAATTAAGCGTGGATTAATTAAAGGCTTAAGTCGAATCATAGACAATCAACTAAATCACACCATTGCGATTTCGGGTTTTTAAGGTTCAACGACTAGGAATGAAATCACCCGATACAACGAACGTCGAAAAAGGGATTAGTGACTAAAGTGAACTTAATTAAAAGAACTAAACCAAATTAATTAACATCTTAAACAACCTTTAACACACACAACTTACGGATGAAGTTTTGAATGTTTCTATGTTTTTCCATGTCACGAATCGTCAAGCATTTATGGCATTTATTTAAATTTCAGTGAGGTGATGGATAGTAAGATCTCATTTTACTTCTAAATATTTCTATTAAATGATTTGATTGTTCTATTGGCAAGGACTCACACGGGCTTAAATGATCAAGACAAAGGGTTTTATTTCATTATTTCAGTTTTCATTTCTATTGCGCGCAGAGCCATTTCACTAGGATAACTTATGTCCATGTTTTCAATCTTTCTGACAGGGGATGTAGTTGCAAGGTTATCTATCATGGCTCCACGAAAAGTGCCCAAGGAAGATGCCGAGAGTTCAGGTCAGGGTTCAGACATTGTTTCTGATACCTCGCCTCGAAGTATTAATTCTCTCAAAACATGGACGTACATTTCCAACGTTCTGCAATCCGAGTCGATAAACTGTTTGGCTAATTCCAGTGATAACAAGAAGGATGACTTGTCAACCAAATACAAAATCGACGCTCAAGTAGAGATGCACAAAATAGCGGCAAGGCCACAGCTTCTTCCCTATTATGATATGATCAGGTGGGCACTGGACCATGTGGACATCTTGACTAGAAAGATTATCAACAAACAGAGGGTGACAATTGGGATTTTAAGACCAGATCATTTACAGGCAATGTGTAAATTGTCACCCACACTGAACCTTACTCACAATGTCAAATTCCTAGAGGGTTTCAAGAAGAAGGAATGTGAGCAGTATGGAAAAAATTTATCCAATCTGATCAAATATTGGGTTTCGCACCCCGCGAAATTCAGGGTTGATACTCATGGAATCTATTCAATCTCCTCCTTAGAGCTGCAATTCAAGTATATAGCGATGATGGCCTGTAGGCTGTATGGGAAGGAGGACACTACTTAATTTTTCCTCCCATGGGTACCTCTTATTCATACAGTTGTTGAGGGTTTCTCCTTCGATTGGGCCAAATTGTTGTTTGACAGTCTGACCAGTCAAATTACTGAATATCGAGTGCAAAGGGCGAGTAGAAAAGTGGCTTCGTTCTTTATGTCTGCTTACATCATGAACTCTATTTGCTTCATGACACCTTTCCCACTAATGAACTGGAGTTGGGCTCCATCTAATATAGAGCCTATTCATGTCTACCACTCAAAACTTTGGCAGGATAAAGCCAAAGAATTCATCTACGAGATCTTCAACTAGCTAATGGTAGTAGTGCATGTCTCCATCTTTGGCCATCTACCTCCCAGGATTTCGGATAACATCACGGCCAACCTGAGTAGCGTGGCAAATTGGTATGTAGAAGCTAAATTTTCATACATCAGGGTCTTTGGCACCTTTGTTCCCCCATATGCTCTGCTTCAATTCTTGCCAGATAAGATATTGTGTCGCGAGATCGTTAGACAGACTATTCTCGGCGGGATAAGCAAAGATCTCAAAGGAGTATCGAGAAAAGGTATGGCCGCCTTTTCCCATTCACATTGGTGCATATTCTTTATTAGATTTTGGCCATGCCAGAGCCGAGGCTACGACCTTAGAAGAAATGAAATTGGTGTACATTGAGTTTAAGAAGCACGAACCTAATAAGGTTGTGAGAAATCACCTGGTGAGTTGTGGCCTGAAGAAGTACGAACACGAGGATTTGCCTCATGATGAAATCTTTCGAGGCGTGAGGTCCTACTCTGAAGTCCTAAGTCGGATTCAAGCCCTACCGCCTGGAGATATGGTCGATTTCCTTAAATTCCAAGAGCACCGACGGAGTTGTCTCCCCCAAGTTTTACAGGGAGAAACCCCAAAGCTTTTGGTTACATGGCAAATGGAAGCCAAAGGCTCAAAGGACTCGAGTCCTGACAAGGAGGAGAACCAAGAGAAAATAGGGGAGGTTGGGACCTCAGAACGAGGAGCCAAAATCCCCTATCAACAGGAAGGAAACCCAGAAAAGGGTACATCAGGCAAGCAGGTCCAAAGTCAAGCAGAGATACCCTCACAAGGGTTGGGTGACTCACTATCGCACATATCAACCAAGCTATCCATGGATGCTATCCCGAAAAAATCATTCAAGGAAATTGACAGTCCCATTGCTTCTATCATACCCTTACAGTTCACAAAGGGGAACCCTGATGCAGGATGGATTTTCAGTGAAGAGCTAACGCCCATTTCTGTAGAAGAGTTACCTCCTAATGAATTTCTCTTTAATAAAAAAGGGAAGGCCGTAGTGAAGCAATAATCGTATCAAAAAGTGGGCGTTGTGGCTAAAAAAATTAAAATCTTGACAGAAGGAAAGGCCATAGGAGAGGAAGAATTAACCGACGAGATAGCAGGGAGACTGGCGGCTTATGCTACAACCAACTAGTATTCAGTTGGAACTTTGAAGGCATAGTTGAAATGAAAGAACCTCTTGATCGGTAAGTTGGAAGCTAGGGTGGCTATGGCGGAAGCAAATGCCAGGGATGAGGTGAGAAAAAGCCTCAAGCAAGACAGAATAGTTTATCTGCAGGAGATCGAGAAACTTAGATCCAATCTTTAGCAGGTGCGCCAGTCGGTGCAAATAAGCCAAATGTAGGTAAGCCAGCAGAAGCAGCAAATAATACAATTACAATCGAAATTGGATGTTGTGGAAAACCAAGTTTTAGACATAAAGATATTCCAATCCCAAGCTACCGGAATCCGACAGAAGGTATTAGCATCTCAACAAGACTTGCTTGCAAAAGTGGGAACCATTCAAAATCACTTTTAGATGATAGATCAAGTGCTAGAAGATACCTCTTTAAGAGAAAGTGAAGCTGGGGCAGCTCGGGTTGCTTTCCAAGATGTTGTTATAGCCACAGTGGAAGTAGAGACAGTCAGTAGCTCCAAATTATCCATCGCAAAACAAACCAGAGGGAATATCTTACTAAAGGCTTGGGAGCAGAATATATCAGAGAGCAGGGGGAGAGCTAAGGAGGTGAGGAATTCTTGTGAAGAAACATTCACCTTGATTAATAAAATTTTGTTAGACCTTGATAAGGAAGGAAGTGTTGGGATGCTGGGAAAAATCAATATAGCTAAACACCTGCTAGATATCAAAGAAAATGTGGAAAAGGAGAAAGTTGAAATATCCCAGATAAGCTAGGTTGATATGGTCCAAGTGGACAAATGGCTAGTACAACCAAGTTTACAATTATGGTCTATCGTCACAGAAGACCAACAAGTGGGAAAAAGATTATCACAGTTGGCGAAGAGTTGTTACACCTTTGAGGCAAACAACCAAGCAGAGCCTTCCAGGTTGATAGCCCAGTTGGTTGAAAGGTGTGTCAATTGCATTGAGCAGGTGAAAGGGTAGGCTTCTGGTGTTAAATGATGACAGATGTTACTCCGTTCTATTTCTGGAGCCAGAGGAGCAAAGAAAGGAAGGCACTCTGCCCTTATGAAGGAAGACAAAAGACGAGGAAAATAAATGCTTCAATCCTTCATTTGTAACTGACAAGTTTCTAGAATGTTTGGAATTTGAAATGTTTAGAAGTTTGTTTAAATATATTTTTTGAAAAGAACACAAGGGCTTTTTTTTCTTTTAGAGGTTGTAATGGAGAAAATTCTCCTTTGCTAGGATTAATACAAAGCGAATTGAAGACTCCATATTTTGTTAAGATTGAGTTATGTGTTTTCCTCTGTTATTTCATACTTCATGTCATTTTTATATACATCTTTGATGAATGTTTTAACTGCAATTTAGTACAACTTCTACGGTGGCGATCAGGTTTTAGTTATCTAGTTATTTACAACTTTTCCTCTGTATCAGCTATTAGCAGGTACAAGACCCATGAATTAATTAATCTCTACATTTTATGCTTTATCAAGATGTCTCTTTTCTTTTCTTCTTCTGTTATAGCGTGGGATTCCTCTGGAATTGATGCCCCACATTGTTGACAACTCTATGTTTTCTTTCATTTCACACTCGGTTTCAGATTTTAACTCAGTTACGGAAAACGACCTTCGATTTTGTTAAACTTTTAATTGGCTTCACTGAATTTTCCTTATATAATCTAAAATTGAAATAGAAATTTAAAACATCAAGCTCTTTTAAAGCTCTATTTCTCCATGACGGTACCCGTTGTAAGACAACCCAACATTGAACCTGACCTATCAGATCAAACCAACATCGCTTTGAATATTTCCGATACTACACTTAAGACTGCCATCACCTGGGCATAGCTCAAACGTTCATGGGAAACCATCAAACGGGATATCAACATTCAAGAATATTTGGATGCTAGACAAAGACAACTCATAAATCAACCATAGCTTCCTTCCTTGAAGTTGTTCTTTCCCTTTTTATCACTCACTCACTTTGGATCCCTAGACTCTATACTTTATAGCCTTAAGTACAGACTCTGGAACAACAATATGAATCAAGGATTCAAGCAAGTTTCAAGAAAGCAGAAGAATCAACAACCCAAGGAGGATCAGCCTGACAAAAAATCTCAAGCTCACCCATCTATTCTCTCCAACAATAGATATGCAAATTTGGAATCTCAAGATGAAGAATCATATGACTCTGTGGAGAAAGTTCCTCATCATAACAACTCGAAGACCAAAGCTGAGCAACAAAAAAAAGAACAAAAAATCCCATAAAGTACAATTAAAGGAAACGAGGCCCTACTTGGGGGCAGTGCCTCTTCGCATGGGAAGGATCCAAATCTAGTTTCTGTAGATAGGATTCCCAATGGGGTTATCATTGCTCCCGTCGATCCTTTTGTGGAAGTGGAAAAGAGAGATGGGCGAGAGGAAGAAGATTCTAAATCTCCCTCCTTTGTAGAAATTCTAAAGAAGAATCCTTGTCCCTCTCCCCCTCTAACAAGAGGAAGAAAAGAAAATAGAAATCGTAAAGATAAAGAAGAAGCATTAGGAAACTCAAGGGGCTCCTAGCAATCAATGTGTGACATCACATATAGTGATGGGATAACTTGGATTGTGAGTTAATTATGTTTTTCTTATGCATTTCCTTGTGTAATCAATTTGTAAGGATTTATTCTTGCAATGAGGAAGTAATTGGTTTGAATCCAAGAAAATCTTGGTCTTGGTTCATCAAAGCCAACTTGGTAATTTTGGTTCATTGCTACTATAGTCTAGCTAGCAAGCTGAAAATTTTGAAGTTTGTACTCTACCATTAGCTTCGACCCGACCTTTTTAATAACCATTTTCCCCAATTTCTTAAAAAAAACATTGACTTTGAATAACATCATCATCTTGAGAGAGAACCTTCTTCTTAGTTATTCTTAGAACCTTTAGGCAATATTTTCAAAAAAAAGTACAATAAATATGATTAAACAATTAGCTAGATCTCCCAAGGATTTGAATTTGATAATTTCCCTTCCTATTAAATGAAAATTTGATAATGGTAATATGGTTTGATTGCCTTTCATTTTAAGTGTTATGCAAATTCATAGTGTGTTATTTTTTTATGTTATTATATACAAATTTTACATATAAAATTTTGCATCTTCTCTCAATTTTGAATATACATTTTTATGTTATAGCAACATATTAAAAAAATATCATAATTCATAATTTGTTTCACTATTGAATATGTTGATAATTGAATACCCATTTGAAGAATAACATTAAATATTTATTAAAATCATTAATATATTTGAATGTATTATTGAAAAAATCCAAAAAAAAATAAAATATTTAGATTGAATAAAATATTTAGATTGGTCTTATTCTATATAGGAATATCCACTTTATTTGAAAGAAAATGAAAATGTTGAATATGGTTAAGAGTGCGCACATTTCAAACTAAATTTTACAATGGAATACAAAATTACAAGAATATAATGGATTAGTGGTGAACACACCAATAAAACAAAATCCACAAATATTTAAAAACATAATTCATATTAAAAAAAACATAATTCGTAAGTGGAGTTCAATTTTTTTTAAAGAGAATCCTCTAGATTTTGAAATCTGCACCGTAGAAGTTCACATCGAGTGCCTTTGTCTTGTCTAACTTTCGTGGATTCTTGTGTTTGTCTTACTTTAATGGATTCTTTAATGACTTTCGTGGATTCTTGTGTTTGTCTTACTTTAATGGATTCTTTAATGACTTTAATGGATTCTTGTGTTTGTCTTACTTTAATGGATTCTTTAATGACTTTAATGGATTCTTGTGTTTGTCTTACTTTAATGGATTCTTAATCACATTTTAAATTAAGAAAACAAAAACGACTTTAATGAATTTTAGATTCATCAAATTTTTACTTTATTATAAACATAAGTCTTACTTGTGGCATAGAAGGTAATTTCAATTTTTTATGATACAAAAAATAAATTCACTGTTGTTAATATACAAAACACATTATTATAAAAATTAATATTAATTTTAAATAAAATATTTCTTTTAATTATTAATATTTCTTTTAAGTTCACATCGAGTGCCTTTGTCTTGTCTAACTTTAGTGGATTCTTGTGTCTTGTCTTTAATGGATTCTTGTACCGCCATTGCAGAAGCTCCCGATGACAATCTATTGTCATTGTTGTGTGGGGTTGTTATGGTTGAGTGTTTTTAATTAAAAGGTATTAATGTATAACAATAAAACATTTCTCTCCAAATCAATGTTTTTTTATATACGGTGTGCACTCTAAAATTGTAAAACATGCAGTTTTCCCTTATAAAATTATAAATCATATTTTAAATTAAGAAAACAAAAACGACTTTAATGAATTTTAAAAGCTTTTAATCAATTTTAGATTCATCAAAGTTTTACTTTATTATAAACATAATTCTTACTTGTGGTATAGAAGGTAATTTTAATTTTTTATGATATAAAAAATAAATTCACTGTTGTTAATATACAAAAACACATTATTATAAAAATTAATATTAATTTTAAATAAAATATTTCTTTTAATTATTGATATGGTCAAAGTACTTGCATGGTATTGAAAATAAAAAAGGCTAGTACACAAAGTAATTACCAAACACATAAAGTTCAAAATCTAGCAATTTAGTGTTTTATCAAATTAAATATAATTTTTCCTTTGAGATTATAATCAAAGTTGTTATAGAGGATGTTAAGTACAAAATAGTAGTTAATGCATTTGCATTGATGACTATGGAGATTATGCAACAACAAGGATCATGGTTGGTTGTCATTATCTTTTAGGGGTGATTCATGATATCACAAGACTTTCTCCTTCATGTGCCAAGTAGTTTTCAATCCATGATGTATTTACACATGTCTTATTTTGGATAATTTGATTGAAATTTTGTATTTTAATTTCTTAAAATGTTGCATTTAATGACTCCAACAGAACAATGCTCTCAATCCCTCAAACATAGATCTACTAGTAAACCCCTTATGACTTGAGTGTTTGTCAAAACATTAAGCATTTCATTAAAGAGGTTGAGTGTTTCACTTTACTCAACTTGTGTGCTTTGATCTTCATAATCCATGTATATATTCTTATATTTAGACAACTTAAGATGAACTTAGTACATGAATATGAGCTGGGATTGAAACATAGTGATCTTTCCATTGAATACATTGTACTAATTAATACTGTGGTTGTTGGATCTTGTCATAGCTTCTCACTGACTTAATGGTTGAATTGCATCATTGAATCCCAAAAGGGGCACATGGTGATGATCTTGGTGAAACACTCATTCACCAATGGGATAAGACTATCACAAAACCCCATGGCCTTCCTTATAATTGTTGCTTTTACCCTCCATCTAAGTTTTTTGGTGCTTGAGTTGTTCTTTTAACTGAATGTTTCCTTGCTCATGGCTAAGAGGTTAGAGTGCATTTTCTTTAATTTCACCTTGGACAACTGTGAAAAGGTGACCCTTAATGTCTCTATGTCTAGAGGATGTGCATTGTTCACGTTCAACATATATTCTTCAGTGAGTTGGACCTCCATTGTTTGTTTTTCATTTTGCTTCCTCTTAAACAACACCCTTTTGAAATCTGTGTGCATGAAGTCAAAATCAAAGGTGTTAACTCAAGACATTCAACTTCTTTATTCGACTCAAGATTCATAAACTACTCTATGAACCACTCTGCCAACCTCGTTGCATTGCTTTTTGCTTTTCTTATGGCGCCCTCATCCCATTTCTTATTGATGTTTCCTTTAGTTGTGCTTTTCCCATCACATAATTGAAGATGATCACTATGGATTTAACTGAATTCTTCTCACTTAAACACTCCTTGGGGATTAAGCATCCAGATTCTTCGAGAATATGAATCTCAATTGGCTCAATTTTCCTCACGCTATCGAGTCCTCACACATTTGTTGGTATATTAACTATAGATACTTTCTTTTCAATTTTGGATCTTTTCTCCCACTGCTTAGGAGTTGTAATGAATACAATGCCAAATGTTGTGGAGGGCTTAGCTGATGACCCTAGATGTACTAGACGTAGAGATGCAAGTACTTATATGCACTTTCTCGTTCTTGGTTCCACCTCCGTATAATTTGTAGTTTTTCTTTACAATTCTTCCTGCTCATTCTTAAGATGATATAACCTACATACCAAGGTTTTCTTCCTTCTTGCTATAATTTTGCAAGAACATGGAAACCTCCTCGACACAAACTTTGTGTTAAATGCTTAATAAACATTCAAGTTCATTACTGATACATAAGTTATGCAATCAAAATCAAGCAACTTTTATCACTTTGGATCCGCTAAAACACAATCTCAAATGACTATGTTAAAAGCACAACTTAACTTGCATGTAAGGGTTATTTCCATTGACCTCTAAAGATTCTTTAACAGATACATAGTATTTAGCATATGAACTCATATATTTGGTATATTAGATGAGGAAAGAAAATCCTCTTTAATCCATCCATAATCATTGCCAAAAATTATTCAAACAAATGTAAACAAGCAAAGCATTTGAAGAACAATATTACCACTTCAACTTTTCATACTTCTTCATTCTAATCTATTTTTTTACCTTGTAACTCTCATAAAATTTACTTATTTATTTAGTTGAGAAAAACTAAATAATAAATACATTTACCATATCAACCTTTAATTATTTAATATTAAATTACTATAACATAAATTTTTAACACCTACAAATTTACCCTCATTTTAATCTTTTAACACCTACAAATTACCATCATTTTAATCTTTTAACACCTATAAATTACCCTAATTTACACATTATTTTGAAGTTTGCACAAATGGTTTATGCCTAAGATGACGTACAAGACTATGAAACAGTTATGAATATCAATTTTGGCCGTCTTTATATTAAGAGTGTCTACTTGCACTCGTGACCACATCTAGATATGGAATTGTGTAAATTAGTAACAAATGAATGTAAAGTTTAAACATCCCGGTGTGTGAACTGGTATGAGAATCAATTAAAGTGGGTGGCGAAAAAATGTAATAAAATATTTGAACTTTTCCTGTTGGAGATGACATGGATGTAAGAGTAAAGTAATCCAAAGTAATCCACTCCACTTAGATAGTTGGAATAATAATATAATGAAATGAAATCCATCTGTTCATTGGATCCTGGATTTAAGTTATAGGTGGAATTTTTAAGTTTAATGGTACAATCAACTTTATTAAAGTTTGTCGGTTCAATACAGTCATGGAATAAACTTTATAGTACATTCAACTTTATTAAAGTTTATGGGTTCAATCATGTCATGGAATCCAGTTACTTACTGGGAACATAATTCCACCTCCTTCGAATTTACAGGAAACACGAGCATCGCTACTKCAAGATCTGAATCACCTGCCCCTAAATTAGACSTCGGTACATATACAATATTTCTTCCCGTTTTSCCTTTCCTCCTKCGTCCTGGTTGTTCTTATCTTCATACTCTGGAATACTCTGTTTCCCTTATTGGGTATTCTGCGCAAATCTCCTCTGCTAATCTGCTCTGATCTCACTCGCTGTTGCCTCAAGCAATGGATATTGTAACCGGAACCGCGGGCAACACCATTAGCAGCGCTATTGTTGTTCCACTCATCCGAGAGATAGATAGTGTCATTCACTTGGATGACAACCGTAAGCTTCTGGAAGAGCAGTTAAATCGTATGAAGGACGTATTGCTTGATATTCGCTCTCAGTTCGAACATCAACAGAGGGAGGTACCGGATTCTCTGAAGAATTGTTTGCTAAGGATGCAACGTAAAGTTGAAGAGGCCAGAGAGTTGATCCATCGCTCACAGCGCCCGTGGCTGCAGCAGTGTATTGACTGCGTCCTTTGCAAGCCCAAAGTCTTTACGCAAATCCGAGAGTGGAACACAACTATTCGTGATCTCCATGATCAGCTTAGAACCGACTTCTCCGTGATTTGCAGTGCTCAACTGATTGCGTCCGCGGCACCACAACATGCAGACGTACTACTTCAGGATCAACCCGACACCGGATTGGTAGGGTTGCAATTTGAAGATGCCGAGACCCAGCTTGTGACATGGCTTACGGATTCTTCCCTCGTCAACATTCATACAATTGGTGTATATGGCATGGGGGGTGTTGGGAAAACAACACTGCTCAAAAAAGTCCACAACACCGTCCAGGTTAGTCACATTTTTGATCATGTGATTTGGGTTACCGTAGCTCAATTTCCAATTCAGCAGATACAACAAGATATTGCTTCTGCCATTAATTTAGATCTGGCAAACTATTCTACTGATGAGCGGAAGATGAAGTTGTCTGCCCGTCTCAGGACGACGAGATTTTTCCTGATTTTAGATGACATGTGGAGTGGATTCAATTTGAAAGAATTGGGAGTGGAATTTGGCACTGGCAAGGGTAGCAAACTTGTATTCTCTACTCGAAATAGAGATCTGATCGGAGAAATGAACGCAGAAGAGTCCATAGAAATACGGCAGCTACCAACAGAGGAGGCGTGGGACCTGTTTTGCAGAGTAGTTTTCAAAGACGGCCATGTTCCGGAGGTCATGGAGCAAATTGCCAGAGAAGTCGCCGGCGAATGTAAAGGTTTGCCATTGGCGATAACTGTAATAGCCTCAACAATGAAGAGCAAGAGCGCTATAAATGACTGGAAGTTTGCCTTAAGGCAAATGCAAAAAGTGGATTTAAGTTTTCCAATTACTCATCCTCGCATTGATCGAGATTTGTATCAGCGATTGAGATGGAGTTACGATGCTTTGCCCACCACTGCTGATTTGAAAAACTGCTTTCTTTACTGTGCCCTGTTCGAAGAAGATGTAGCAATTGACGAGGAAGAATTGGTCCAAATGTGGATCTCAGAAGGTCTGATTAAGACCAGTGATGGGGACTACGACTATTTATTGGACACTGGGCGCAGCTATCTAAAGTTGCTTCTAGATCGTTGCTTGCTGAATGAGCGGGTTATTGATGAACATAGCTTTATTTATGTTCACGATGTTATCCGCGATATGGGAATATATATTGGAGAGAAAGAGGAAAATTATGCATTTAGGACAGGTCAAAGGCTTCAACATTTCCCCGATATGGAGGCCCTTGCAGATTGCAAGCGATTATCAGTTCAGGGCAACAATATTACGTCTTTGCCAAGAAAGGAATTTAGATGTCCAAAATTAGTTTCTCTATTATTAGGACGAAATAGAGAAATGAGAACAATTCCAGAAGGCTTTTTCCTCAACTTCACCTCTCTGAAGGTATTGGACCTAGGCGGAACAGCGTTAACATCATTGCCAACATCATTATGGCAATTGATACACCTCGAGTATCTTGAGTTGAGTGAAACTGAGATTGAGAATATTCCTTCAGACATAGGTAATCTTGTTCACCTTCAATTTTTGTCTCTTTTAGGTTGTTCAGATTTAATGTCATTGCCTAGTGAAATAGGAAAACTTACCAATCTCAAGTATCTAGATATTAGGGGCACTCGGCAATTAATGCCGTTTCCACATGACATTAAAGTACTTTTAAAGTGCAAGATTGTAGGAGACAATTAGGCAACGGGAGAAAATACTGAACTGATTGTAGGAGACAATTAGGCAATGGGAGAAAATACTAAACTATGTGAAGACCACACCAACATAATGTAAAGAAAATTAATGAAATATCTATATGTGAGATTTGAACTTTGTATATATATATCATGAAATATAATGATTTTATCAAATTTATTTTTTTTAATTATTAAATGTTTTTAATAAGATAATATTTATATATTTTAAAATTATTTTTTATAATTTATAATTCATTTTTATTTTAAATTTCTATAATAAAATGTTATTCTAATAATAAATTATTTTGAATGTACACAATCTTTTAAATAAAATAATTGACATTAAATTTGATATACAATTATGTTGAAACATGATAGTTTATATTTTTTTTTATGTAAAGAATAAAGAGAAATATTATTAGTGGTTCTCAAACTTTAATCATTAAATGTGGAGGTACATGCAAACTCCTTATGATTAATAATGTGTATTCATTATATACATATATCTAATATTTAAAAGATATATTCATTAAAGTTAATCTTCCATGTGATTGCAATTTCACATCCTCAATATTCAAATAATGTATTTATTATAGGGTCCGTGCACATAGAAAATAGGAGAGAAGATATTGTACACAGAACACTATTCTATATAAATTGCATTTTTTACACGCAACAATAGCTGTATTATATAGAGTTTTTCAGATCTAACTAATTTCTAAATTAGGAAGAGAAGTTGAGAAAATATCTCAACCGATCTCTAACAACTCACAACAATAATGGAAGTGTTATCTCCAACACCTCCTCTTAATGCTTACATTATTGAAAACAATATTGGAATCAAAATAAAAATATTTTTGAACTTCGATCTCTGTCTGATCTGGTTTTCATCAACATTTATACCCATTCTAAAATCTCATAGACTACGCTCTTTTTCACCTATCAACTTCGAGCTACCACTTGATCCATTTAATATGCAATTGCTTCTGGCCATCAATGATGTATTTGTAGGATCAATGATTCTTAACTACCTTGAAAAATAGTCTCGATACTGAATCACTCTATGAACATACTTCAATTTTTCAAATACACAATGAACTATGTATTGTGTCAGTTATATAGGAAAGCAATCTAAATATTGAATGTATACAGTAGTCAATCATACAACTTGACCTTTTTTCACATACATAAACACAAAGATAGCATGTAATCGTTGTTCTTGTAGCACAAAAGGACAATAAGAAACACTATCTTATAACATATTGTATACATAATCAAACCAATGGTATGTTATTTTGGCATCGAAGAATATCAAGAACCAACTGCTAAAACTATGTTACTTTGTTCTATGAGCGGCCTTTCATCATATAATTTTACAAACACACAAGCTCTCTAAAGATTTCACATTTTTCACTTCAAATAAAAATAACTAATTCCACAATCACAAAGAAAAAGATGTATACACTTTGACCTCAATCAAAACCTGGAAGTAGCATGGTACTTTCGCCTTCATTTTTTACTTCAAACTGTCAACAAATTCCACAAGAAAATCTAAAAAATTGTTGTTGTAGATGATTTGAAGTAGAGTTCGCATATCTGGCATCCATCTCGTTATTGCTCCTGTCACGAGCTTCCTTTCAAACTCACACAGTGATCCTTCAATTCAAAACCTTGGAGCTTCATCCCTACGTTTTTACAGTGTACCAAACCGACAATTGCTCCAATCTATTATGCACTCTTGCTTTAATTTAATGAAATGACTTGATGGGTTAATCAAAAAATGCAAAGGACAGCTCCTCCAAGACGGTAGGTTCTTCTTTTCTCTCTCCGTTGGAAACACCTCCTTTTTATGCAGCGATAGAAAATATTGTAGGATTAATCAACGTATATCGACTCTCTTTATGCTACATCAATAATGCATGTATCAAGTTCTACCACCGCACACTAAAAGTGCCAATGAAACAAAATCAATACAACCCTTCTTCCTTTCGTGGCTTGACCGATGGGCAGTTTCTTCAAACATAAGCGATGATATCTCTCTGTGCGTTGAAATAAACAGAAGCAACAGACACACAGAATTCAAGAATTTATACACCAACTTAAATCTAATCTAGTTAAGAAACAATATAAATTGCACATAGAAAACTCACACGAATCTACTCCTACAACTAATCTACTCTCCTACAACAATAAATTAAAATAGAGAAATTTCCATGATCACAACCCCTCTCGTGAGAGAGTTAGGGATAAATCAACTCTGAAACCAACATAGAAAATAGGAGAGAAGACATCGTGCACCCAAGATTCCATAGGAGAGAAGTTCTCACCCGAGAAGCCATGAGAATCACAGAGACCGATAGTCTTGTGTTGGATGCAAAAGGACAATGCATACAAGGAATCCTCTTGGGTTTAAATAAATTCATCCATTTATAATGAAATACAAAGTAATAATAATTAACCATTAAAACATATATACATTCAACTTAGAACACATAGTATATTGCAAAGAGAAAGAGAGAAAGGACTTTGGATTATGTTCATTAACATCAAAATACATACATATACAGAGAACGATAACATAGGTCCATGCCATGCACTATAGATTCATTCAACAGTAATTCCATTCTACTGCACTATGTGTTATGTTCACATTCCTTCATTCCTACACCTTTCTCACTCTAATACAAACTCATACAAGATTCATAAAAAATTGGACATGGAACTCTCTCTTTTTGTTCCACTCGACTCTCTGTCATAGACGTGCACTCACTCTGTTGATTCTCTTCTCTGTTGTAACTTAATCCACTGACTATTTTTCTCCACTCCACTCTCTTGAGTGAACGTTGGATCCACATGCAACCCCCAAATATTCCTGGAGTGTAGAAATCCTAACTTACTTGTCAGCTCATCCGTACATTCTTTCAAGATCCTTTGGGTTGTTATAGTACTTTATTACAAAATATTCCCGAAGATATGCTTATATTTGTTGCATGTGGTCTTCTCTTTGATTCCTTGTGCGTAGTTCAAAACTGAGTTGTGCACACAATCTTCCTTTGGTTGACACTATTGCTAATATTTCCTTGCACCGCGTAGTGCATCTTCATGACCATGAGCATAGTATTGATTTGTGGCATGCGTGCAACTTCCACAAAACCTTGGGTGCCAACAAAGCCTCAACACTATTAGTTGGCTTGTCCTCGATCCAATGACACTGTTCATGGATTGACATAAGAAGTTGACAACACTGTCATCATGAGTTCCTGGAGGAATTGTTGAAATTGGCTATCAATATCATTAAAAGTTTCCTATAGCCTTTGAGTGAGCTAAACAACCTCATTTTCATCAATTGTTGTAAATTATGGGGACTGAAGGTTGATTTGCTCCATATTTTTTAGCATTGGAGTTGACACTTTGTGTGCCACTAGAAGATGATTGTAACATGCATGTGTTTTTTCAGTCCTGTCAATGGAAATGCTAAAAAGAGTCTCTTGTTTCGATCGAGCTACAATAATCTCCTTAGTTTTTTTGGCGATCATTGTCATTGTAACGTGTCTCTCATCCAGAGGTAAGGATGTCATGGTGCTCTTTTGTTGTGTGACTGCTACTTTCGTAGTATATATCCATTCATCGACGACATTGATCTTGGGTAGATTATGGAGATGAGTACAGAGTAGGAAGCTATACTCAACGAGACCCGTGAAATCCTTGATGCATGCTTGGACCTTTTGTAGTGCTTCCTTGGCCATGACAATATTTTGTTGCAGCCCTTGATTATCTGTGGTAGGCCATTTTATCTTCACACAAAGCTCGATATTTTGTATCTCCAAAACCTAGATCTTCTCCTTGATCGCGTGATGTTTTTGATCTGCATGCATGTCTGGCTAATCATCTCTAGGCTTGGGTACTTATGAATAATACTCATCCATGGTGTCGAGGATTTCTTTTTGAATTGTGAGCATCGTTTCTTGTTGTTCCTTACTTTCGGTGTGAACGGTGACCTATGGAAAATGAAGTTCTTCGAGCTCTTGATGTACAACCTCTACTTCTTGTTGCACATACACTTCTTATTGATGCTTACCCTAAGTTTCTTTGTGTGTTGGAACTTCTAGTTGATGCTACTAAAGTAGTTGTTCACGTGATTGGTTGAGTTCTCGGTGTCGATCTCCGAGCTCCCTCGTGATGGTAGTCATAAAATTTTGCAGGTTCTTTGTAGGAACCTGCGCCAGTTAGAGTTCGGCACTCGTTGAGTCAAAAGAGAAAACAACCAATGGATTGACCCGCAACAATATTCTCTGACTGGTGAAATTGAATTCAATGATTTTTTTCTCTTGAGGGGGTGAATTAGGTGGAGAAGCAATGGACAATTGTCGACCTAAGTTGTTTAATTTACCTGCAGTGTGTTTTTGAAATATCTATTGCATCATGAAATGCCCTCTAATTTCCTTGACCAACTCTAGGACATTCATAACTGTCATCCTTTTTTGTGTTACCGGGGTACTTGTATCTGTCCTTTTGCTTGTGGTCATCCATTGATGCTTGTTGGGAACTTGACCAGGCTCTATGGTGTGTTGTTTGGATGGCACAAGGACTTCCTCCTTGATGGTACTAAAATTTGTTGTGGGAGAGGGTGTGCACTCTAATAGGATTAGGGCTAACCCTCGTGTCACTAAGGGCCATGTCCTCTTGTGGGCCTTGTATTGGTCATCCTCAAACTCCTTATCAGTTTGTGATTGCTCATTCGGGAGATATATGTATTTTCCTTTGGAGGTGTTGAAATTATACTACTTCGATCATGAGGCTTGTTCTTTCTGTCTGGTTGTGGCTGCAACCCTTTTCTTCTCTTGGTTTTTCTTTGTCCTTGTTTCGAGTTGCACTTACTCATCTTCGAAAGGAATCTGATAGTCCTCATCCCATTCTACGACACTTGGTTGGATGTATTCTTCCATGATGCAAAAGGGGAGCATGGAAATGGATTTTTTCTTATTTGCACATGGATAAATGAAAACATTATGGAAATCACACTCGAATTCAAGGTAGTCCTTGTACCTTTTCATGGCACTCTTTGGAATGTGAAACATCACATTAGTGACTTGTATCAGCTGGGTGTACCTCTTTTGAAAGGAATTGTTATGCTTGGCTTAGACTGTTTTTTCTTTGGCATACTAGAGCATAAGAAATCTAGGTGTGATTAAGAGTGGCACACTAGTTGCATCCTCCTCATGGCTCCGGGGGGGGGGGCTCCATAGAATATGCCAAGTAATAAAATAACCCACCTTTAATGAAAATATTTTCCTAAGTTCTAGGCCTCTAAATGGTCCTCAACAAACTCAATTAGGAGATATCATTCCAAAGCCATTAGAACCCCTGAAGCACATCGTTCGACAAATCCCATGGGACATTCTTCTTTACGAAATTTCTAGAGTAGCTTAGAGGTAAGAAATTGTGTCATGAATTGGACTATATGTTTATTGATCTCTAGAATTACAACTGTGTGAGACCCTCTACACATCCCATATTCAACATAAATCTCTTCCTAAACTACGCCATTGGCCTTAATGGCGTTGGTTGGTTCATTGTTTGTTGTTGGTAGGCTTGAGAATCGATATGTGATATTCTTGTCCACTTCGTATGGTTGTTCAAGCCACATATACCCTCCATGCAACTTACTAAGAAAGAAGCACAGGAAAGCATGCACTGATGGAATCTAGTCAAAATGTAAGAAATCTACTAGAGTCAGGACACCAAATTGTCGAAGGGGATTGGCCCATTTCTAAGTGAGTACCTTCTCTGTTCTATTGGGATTTTGAATGATCTATGCATATTTAATGAACTAAAATTCAGGAAACTGGTTCAAATCACAGACATTATGATCTGTGCACCGCAACATAAGAACTTTCCCTAACATAGGGCTTACAAAGCTTACATTGGATGAGATTACAAGCTCAAATACCAACTACTCCTTACTAGATTTGACCTTTTATATTGCATTTGGCATACTGGGGGAGGCCATTGTTGTTTGTAATAGTACCACACCTCTATCTAATTTGAACTACATGATGGGGGGACTCTGGTGGGCTAGACTATGGTGTGATATGGCTAATCTATGGAAAATTTATTTCTTAAGTTTTTTATCCCTCGATTTTTCACTTTGCTCTCTGTCTACGATTCATAAATAATAATTTGAAGTATGGTTCAAAAATTTTAAATGTACCAAGGGTGGCATACCCCCAATGATTCCTACTACCAAGCTATCATAAAACTTGTTTATGACGTATTTTCTCCATTATAACTATCACACGCCATAGGTACCTTCTTTCCATAACTATTCACTTTTCCCCATGTCATTTTCACCTCCTTGTGAGCTAACAAAATACTTTTCCTTTCGACGTATCTTCCTGTATCTTGTCAATGTGTTGTTAATGAACATTATTTCATCCTTTTGAGTTTAATCCGATAGTTAAGTATAAATATTTTCCAAAACAAGAAAAATCTTCATTGGTACAACTTGTTGTGTCCCACTTTATTATGTTGAGTTGGTTCTGCCACTTCTTTATTACTATGATTTTGACTACTCTACCCATGCCTTAATTCCTATCTTTAGAGGGTGCAATGCATGGCTACTACATGCCCCTTCTTTCATGCTAGAGATATCATCTTGTCGCATTGGCCCTTGGTAGGTCACAATGTTTCTTTACTCAGATTTGGTTCTTTATCCCTTGCCATGGAGGCTCATTGGTAATTATGGTCGAGACTAGGCGAGTTTACTGACCACCCCACTTTGGGTTTGGTTTGAATTCGGGACTGCACCACCCATCTGTTGGCACAATTGTAGTCAAAGCAACTTGAGGGATGGGACTACTTACTGGTACAACGTGATTGGAACTCAAATGGATCTTCCTTGTATTTGGACTCTACTTAACCATCCAACTCCTTTCATAGGAGCACATATGTTCTTAGGTATTTACCTTCGGCCATAAGTTTTCCTTGATTGTCTCCACTAATTTATCCCATTTGAGTAGATGTTCATGATGTACTGCCCACAACTGCATGGGAATTCCTTCTAACACTATGTCGAGATCTTGTATTTGATGGGTTAAGGGAATATTCTACATTTAAGAAAGGAATATATCCACCAAGTTTGTTCTATCGAACTAATATAAGGTGTAATGGCCTATTCCCACTTCATGCAGTGCAATGGTAATTCACTCACATCTTCTTTTTGAAACCTCATAGATCTTCTGATGCCATCTCTCCATAGCATCATCTAAATCTATGTCATATGAGAAAAAAATTCTCCATCTTAGATCACCATCCGTCGTGGGATTGATATAATCCACCCTACACCGTATAATTTGATATATTTTTTCAATATTATAGCTCCATGCATCCTCCTTCATGGGCTCATTGGAAATGTCTCCTTCATTTGGATCCAAAGGCGCAATTACGTGCAAGGTATTTGTTTCAAAGGAAATCTGTCATTCCTTAAAATTAAAAAATGTATTATTGTCAAATTCCCTGTCAATGCCAAGTAACCCTGGGTAGGGATTAGAGTCATACATTATCTCAATCAGGTCAAACTTTTCTTTAGTCTTCACCCCTTCAATATTCACTTCTACATTCTCAAGTCGATAGATGGGATATATTTGGTATTGATTAGCTAGCCTAAGTTGAATGGGGGAGCACACCAAACTTGGCATGCCCATCAACTCCCAAGATTTCTTCAGCAAGATGTTCACATCAGACCCCGGGTCCAACATGACACTATGCATCTCATAGCTTCTGAGTTCAGCGGTCATATTGAACTCTCTTCCTGTTATCTTCTACTTTCTCACTTAGTGCACATCCTTATTTTGTATCAGGGTAGATATGAATACAATTGTATCTTCTTCCCCCATACATCTTGTCAACATGTGCATCAACTTATTTGCAACATCAAGATCACTGAAAATTTTCAAGCAACAACGTAAAAATTTACTTGATCCTCTACTTGCACCTCTGACAAGTTTTGTGTTGTGTTTCTTCTGACACCATATGTCACGACTCTTTGCACACACACTACTCTATTTCCATTTTTCTCATCCTGTTGCACCTCTTCCTATCTGTGGGATTCTCCCAATGAACTATGTGTCATGCATTGTATCTCCTCATGCACATGAGATTCCTCCAATTATTTGTGTGTTGCATGATGCAACTCTTCATGGGATCGAGCCTCCTCCAAGGATTTTTGTGTTTCTCGTTATACCTCTTCACACACATGGGCTTCCTCTAGTGATATTTGCACCATGTTTTGTAACTCTCCAAATGCTCTATCCTCATCTAGAGTCCTTTACACATCGACAAAAAATGATTTTGTTGCGCAACATCAAACTTAGGAGGTGCCTGTGCCGCTTTTCTGATCTTCCCTTCTACGTTCCTACTCGAGATTTCTCCATTCTCTAAGTCCATTCATGTTTGAATTCTTTCTCGAGTTACCACCTGCACATCGGATTCTTCTTTTGGCTTATAATTTTTTCATGGCTTGGAAGTCACCATATTGCAGTGTTCCTATTGGATTACTGAGAGGGAGGGTTGAATCAGTAATGAGCAATTATACCACTTTTAACTACAATATGTATTCTTTAAATTTTACCAATAGTGTTCAACAATTTATCATCAATGTATCATCTATGAATGCATCCAATATATATCATAAGCATGTAAACATAAGTAGCATCACATCACATCACATCAACATCACATCAAGAACAAAATACACCGGTTTTTACATGGTAACCGAAATGGGAGAAAACCACAGAATTCTTTCTTATATATTATCAAGAATTCAACCATAGGAAGCACTAACTTCCAAATTCTCCAGCTGCAACTAGAAGGAGGCTCCAACCCTCTATTCTTAGGATCCAACCTGAAGGAAGCTACAACTCCCTGAATTCTATGACTCCAACCAAAAGGTGTCTCCAACCACCTATTTCTCAGGCTCCAACTTGAAGGAAGCTCCTACTCCCTAATTCTCTGGCTCCAATGGGAAGGAGGCTACAACCCCCTTTCCCTACCCCATCTTGCCACCCTGAAATATAAGTGTAGATCAATTGTCATAGACTTTTCCACTGTCACTATCACTTTCACTGCCACTGCCTCTGTCACATCAACCTGTAACCCCCTTTCCCTGCCCCATCTTGTCGCCCTGAAATAATAGTTTCTCTATTATTAGGACGAAATAGAGAATTGAGAGAAACTCCATAAGGGTTTTTTCCTCAGCTTCATCTCTTTGAAGGTATTGGAGCTACGTGGAACAACATTAAAATCATTGCCAACATCATTGTGGAAATTGATACACCTTGAATTTCTTGACTTGAGTCATACTCTGATTGAGAATATTCCTGAAGACATAGGTAATCTTGTTCACCTTCGATTTTTTCATCTTTTCATTTTTGCATCTTTGTAGTTGCATCAATTGTGGCAATTGATACACCTTGACTTGAGTTGGACTTCGATTGACTTGAGTTAGACTCCGATTGAGAATATTCCTGAAGACATAGGTAATCTTGTTCACCTTCAATTTTTGTATCTTAAACAATGTACAAGGTTAATGTCATTGCCTCGTGAAATAGGAAAACTTACCAATCTCAAGTATCTAGATGTTAGGGAATGTAACCAATTAAGACCATTCCCACATGACATTAAAGTACTTTTAAAGTGCAAGATTGTAGAGAGTACGTTGTAACTCCAGAATGTGGTTTCATCACGAGACAATGAGGCAATGCAAGAAAATATTGAACTATGTGAAGACGACACCAACACAATGTAAGAAAATTAATGAAATATCTATATGAGAGATTTGAACTTTGCATATATAATGAAAAAGTAATGATTTTATCAAATTTATTATTTCTATTTTTAATGTTGAAATGTTTTTAATAAGATAATATTTATATATTTTAAAATTATTTTTTATAATTTATAATTCATTTTTATTTTAATAGTTGTATAATAAAATGTTATTCTAGTAATAAATTATTTTTAATGTACAAAATCTTTTAAATAAAATAATTGACATTAAATTTGGTGTACAATTATGTTCAAACATCTTAGTTTATATTTTTTTTAAATAATAAAGAGAAATATTATTAATCGTTCTCAAACTTTAATCATTAAAGTGTGGAGGTACATACAAACTCCTCATGATTAATAATGTGTATTCATTATATACACATATTTAATATTTAAAAGATATATTCATTAAAGTTAATCTTCCATGTAATTGTAATTTTATATTCTCAATATTCAAATAATGTATTTACTATAGGGTGGGTGTATATAGAAAATAGGAGAGAAGACATTTTACACACAGAACATTATTCTATTATAAATTGCATTTTTTTACATGCACCAATAGTTTATTATATAGATTTTTTCATATCTAGTTGATTTCTAAATTAGGAGGAGAGGTTGAGAAAATATCTTTAACAACTCACAACAATAATGGAAGCATTATCTCTAACATCTCCTCTTAATGCTTACATTATTGAAAACAATACTGGAATCAAAATAAAAATATTTTTGAACTTCGATCTCTGTCTGGTATGGTTTTCATCAACATTTCTACCCACTCTAAAATATCATAGACTATGCTCTTTCTCAACCATCAACTTCGAGCTACCACTTGATCCATTTAATACACAATTTCTTCTTACCATCAATGATGTATTTGTAGGATCAACGATTCTTCACTACCTTGAAAAATAGTCTCAACACTGAATCACTCTATGAACATACTTCCATTTGTCAAATACACAATGAAATATGTATTATGTCAATTATATAGGAAAACAATCTAGATATTGAATGTATCCCATAGTCAATCATACAACTTGACCTGTTTTCACATACACAAACACACAAAGATAACATGTAATCATTGTTCTTGTAGCACCGGAGGACAATAAGAACCACCAACTTATAACAGACTGTATACATAATCAAACCAGTGATATGTTATTTTGGCACCAAAGAACATCAAGAACCACCAACTGACACTATGTTACTTTGTTCTATGAACAATCTTTCATGATATAATTTTACAAACACACAAGCTCTCTAAAGCTTTCACATTTTTCAGTTCAAATAAAAATAACTAATTCCACAATCACAAAGAAAAAACACGTATGCCCTTTGACCTCAATCAAAACCTGGAAGCAGCATGGTACTTTCGCCTTCAGCTTGGACTTTAAACTATCAACAAATTCTACAGGAAAATCTAAAAAAATGATGGTGCAGTTGATTTGAAGTAGATTTGGCATATCTGACATCCATCTCGTTATTGATCCTTCTGTCACAAGCTTCCTTTCAAACTCACACAATGATCCTTCAATTCAAAACCTTATAGCTTCGTCCCTATGTTGTTACAACATACCAAACCGACAATTGCTCCAATCTATCATGCACTCTTGCTTAATTTAATTAAATGACTTGATGGGTCAATCAAAAAATGCAAAGGATGGCTCCTCCAAGATGGTAGGTTCTGCTTTTCTCTCTTTGTTGACAACACCTCCTTTGTATGCAGCGATGGAAAATATTTCAGGATTGAATCAACATATATCAACTCTCTTTATGCTACATCAATAGTGCATGTATCAGGTTCTATCCACCACACACTAAAAATGCCAATGAAACAAAATCAATACGACCCTTCTTCCTTCTGTGGATTGACTGATGGGAAATTTCTTCAAACATAAGCGACGATCTCTCTCTATGCGTTGAAATAAACAGAAGAAACAGACACACGGACTTCAAGAATTTCTACACCAACTTAAATCTAATCTAGTTAAGAAACAATAGAACTTGCACACAAAAAACTCACACGAATCTACTCCTACAACAACAAATTAAAATAGAGGAATTTCCATGATCACAACCCCTCTTGTGAGAGAGTTAGTGTTAAACCAACTCTAAAACCAACATATAAAATAGGAGAGAAGACATTGTGCACACAAAAAACACTATTATATTATAAATTGTACTTTTTAACACACAACAATAGCTCTATTATATAGAATTTTCCAGATCTAACTAATTCTTAAATTAGGAGGAGAGGTTGAGAGAAAATCTCAACACTTCTCTAACAACTCACAACAATAATGGAGGCATTATATCCAACATATGCAAGCTAATGATGGTCTCTTATGATGTGTTAGTGGCAATGGAAACATAGAAAAACAACAATCTCTATAGCACTACCATACTTTATAAAAAATTTACATGCACCGAATAAATCGCACTGGTGTTATTCAATGGTATACCCCAGTGTGTCTTTCTGTCTAAAGGAGCACCACGTTAGGGTAAAAAAAAAAATACCAAACCGATTTTCGTTGTTAGAATGAATCTCGTGCTTCAAAACTTTCAAGCAAACATCAATGCTCACGTTTCTTCCTAAGACGCCATGTTTATGGTGCTCTACACCGATTAGGATAGCTCCGTTCATGGATTCCACCCATTTCCAAATTTTGGAAATTACCATGAATTTTCATTTCCTCTCAACAGTGCAACCATGACTCTTTAGGACAAAAGAGACCAAATAAATTATTTATTACCTTCCTACTTGCAGTTTCATCCAATTAAAATTAGAATTTCAGTTGAAATATCACATTTTTTTCATTTTTTTTTTCTTTTTCACGCAGTGCACCTAAATGTTTCGGCTCGCCCTGAAGCGGTGCGTGCTATGTTAAAAACACAATGCACATCACCACTGTTGTGTACTGTGTTAAATATACAATGAGCACTGCTTCTGGCCTGTCCATATATGTTCGTACTAGTGTCGTCCAATCTAGTGCACTGCAATAAATTAGTAAAAAAAAATAGTGCATCCTTCAGAATGCCTCGACACTGGAGCAAACGAGGCTCATACCTGCATTGGCCCATTACACTTCATTAACCATGTGGCTAACTGAACAATATATAAAATTTAACCTAGCAGTGCACCAATTTTAACTAGTAGCATCGGGGCATACCCGAAAAATAACGCACCGACAAGTCAATGTTCAAACACACTTCCATACTTTATAAAAAATGCACGCACCCATAAACTTCATGCTTAACTAACTGCACCACTAACATAATGATTTATAAAATTTAATGTATTGGTGCAACCATTGTAATCAACCGCACTGACCCTGTATATATAAATGAATCAGGACATATATTTCCAAATCTTCATAGCAGGGCATCTTAGTGGACACCTCATTCCCAATGCACTCGCATTTACAATGCACCGCGAAACAAAAGGATGGTGCTCCACTATCATGGTGGTACCAATGCATTAATAGTAACACCTCACATTAGCTCGTTGTGTTGTTTTGGTGGACATCCAGTAGCCAATGTTGTCGACAACAAATCACACCATTAAACAAAATGCCAATGCTCCAATAACATGGTTGCACTGGTGCATTTATATTAACACATCACACCATGTAAGTTAATATTCAAGAATTTCATTGGTCTGTGCAGATTTATTATCACAATGCACCGGTTATGTAAAGAGGATGACACCGGGTCGAATTTTCACAAATTTGCAGCACAGTGCATCTTATGGTAAGCACCACTAAAATGCTTGGAAGTGCACCAATTGAGATAAACACATCAGTGCATTCTATTAATATAAATCACCACTAATTTTTTGAAACACAAATGTCCTCCATAGTGCATCAAATAAATAAAACACATCGGTAATGTGTACTACAACACAATGAGCAAAATACATAATAATTTACCATCTCGGTTCGTTTATGGGATGCCTCGTCCCAGGTGCATTATAATAAAAACACATCGATATCAATGCATACAAAGATCAAATGAAACATTAATGTATTACTTTAAATGCAATACACCATGGTGGTTAAGTAAGTTGTACCAAGAAAAATAGTTTAAAAAATATCATTCTGGTGCACATTGTAAAATGGGCTCGTTAATGGGGCATCATGAAAAGACAATGCATCGATTAAAAGCATTTGGTGCACGTTCTAACATATAGAGTCGGTGTGTTTAATATAACCTAGCACACCATTTGGTTTAACAATAGATATAGATATCGGTGCTCGACTAACAATGACAACCAATGCATTATATTTAACGTGCCATCTTCCAACAATCAATTGTACAAGTGTGATTGAGAAATTCATCCCAGACGTCAAAGAGCTATTTGATAAGCCACCCAAGGAAAAGAAGAAGAGGTCTAGTTATGCGATCTACAAGTGAATTGACTCCAGTTTTTGTGGCGACATCGATGACGAGAACAATATCATGGAGATAGTCGAGTGTCCCATCGAAGGGAAGATTTATATCAACAAGTTGTAGGTCTCATATTTGAAATACATCCTATGCAGTTGAGTTATACATTTTCATGATGAATGTGAAGTTTGGTGATTAAAGACCTAGATAGTTTTGACTTTGAGAATCAAGAGTCGATATTTGTCTGTGAAGTACGAAGCGGGGGTTCCTGATAGACTTTCTTAAAATCAGGTTTCAGAAAAATGTTGAAGTGGTGCATAAGGTTAAGTCCGAAGGAAGAAACCTGATGGCGCGAGCTTTAAAAAACAAGACTTTTTAATCGACATCACTCTCAATCGTCAGATCTTGCGAAGAAATTGTTTTCAAAGGGATCCGTTCGGAAGACTGGGGGTAACGTCACGTTCCAAAGAAGATTGTCCAACCAAGTTAAAGGTCGACTAGTTGTAATTTTTCTCGAAGGTCTAGACCATCGAATGCGAGAGATGTTGGTTGTTAGATCCTTCAGAAAGGTGGTTTTAGAAGGGTCCGTTCAGAAATCCTAGTGGTGGTGTTGTGTTTTATAAATATATTGTTTGACTGAGGTAACCAATGAACATTTTGGAAACTCAAGATGATTGGGGATACTAGTTGGCACGATTGTTGATCGTTCGATCTATCGAATGAGCATGTTTTTTGAGAAGGGTTGAGGGCATAAGAGAATTCCACGTCAGCTTTCCATGTCAGTATGCCATGTCGGAGAACACATCAACAAGAGTAGGTGAATCGGATAATTCCACATGGAATTCGGGTAAAGGCAGGACCACAATGGATTTTGGTAAAGGTAAAGGTTAAGTATTCAGGGTTAAATCTTGACTGTGTGATCGATGTCGAGGTAGATCCTGAACATTCGTGGAAGATCAGGGTTGGGAGGGCCTGTTCAGGAAAGCATTGTTGGAAGGCCTAAGTCGTGAAAAATTCTCGAAGAAGTGAGCTAAACGAATGAGTTTGATAGGATTTGGGCTTTGGATTTTGGAATATTTTGGTGCAAGCAAGTTCCATTCCGATGGGAATTTCCCGATAGGCGAGTCCGATGGTGTTTCAGAATGTGGTTTTTGGAAAGGACGTTTCTGATGGTTTTTGGAAAAGACGTTCCTGATGGATAATTATGATAGAATGGGTCCGATAGTGTTTGGAATTTGGGTTTCAGAAGGATCAGTGAGCATGTGGAAAGTTATGCTTACCAGTGGGAAAGGTTCGTGAGAAAGAACCCGACAAACTTGTAGAAGGTTTGCTTGAGGGATGATGGAGGAGATTGAATGGTGATGACATGGTTGAATCAAAGGATGACATGTGGGATCGAAAAAAACGTGTCATTCCATGCCATCAATATTCCCAAGGCCATGTGCAGGTCGGTTTGACAAGCTGTGACAATGGTAAATCAATCATTTTCTGCGAAAAGTTTCATATTTTAAGGGTCTTGAACTTGCAAAGGGATTTTGAGGGCCTAAACAACATTTTTAGGGATAGAAACTCCCAAAAACCATGTTTACCACTAATACACATAGTCTTTCTAGCTTAAATGAAAGATCTTAGTGAGATATTTCTAACGAGCTATTATGGGCACAAAACAGAGCTAGTATGAAGAAGTTACAACTGAAATAGTACAAGGTATCATTTCAATACCAATTTACTTCCAGAGGGCATAACAACTTGCTTAGAAGTCAGTTTGGAGAAAAAGATAATCTGTGGAAATCCCATGGAACATAGAAGATAGTCATGGAACCATATTTGAAATATGGGTACCTGAAGGTGTACATGATGAGAGAGAAGAAAATTGTAGCATATAGGGTTAAAAATGGAAAACGATCAAAACTTATATAGGTCGTAACTATGATCCTGGAGCCTAGATAAAAGTGAAATTTTGCTAGATCATTCAAAAGGTAGGCATAAATATACCCAATTGGGCTTCTGTCAAAATTCCAAAGGAGTTGGTTTAGGGATTCTTAAACATGGATAAAATTTCTAAGTCGGGAGAAAGTGCAGAAAGGACAAAGTTGTCATTTCTAGATTGCTTCATATTTTGACCAGGGCATCAATTTAACAATATAAGAGTTTTTGTGAATTAAATATTAGAAGTATTATCCGTGTCTCCTACAAAATATTCCTTGGTTCCTAACAAATTTACCTTGTAGGTGGCCAAAGTTGGTGTTTGAGATTATTTTTCACTAAGAAGGAAGGTGCACAAGAGGGGTAAGGTGACCATACTCAATTTCCCATAAAAAAAAATTGAGATCTTAGATTTGGGGAAATGATTAGTTGTTGGAAAGATATTGAGGAGAAGCCATCTATCAAGCCAAAAAAATGATTTGAACAACAAATTTTGCATTCAACATAGAGGTAGATGACTAGTGTACATTAAAGAGTAGAAAATGTATGCATTCATTTTCCAGAGTTGCACACACACACACACATATATATGTCTAACATAAATTTTATTGCATGCACATTTTCTTACAGAATTAGAGGTCAAGAAAACAACTTTAGTTCTTATATGAGGACTAGATTTATGGAAGATGCCCAAGGATCTTACAACCATGAGGAGGAGGTCAAAGGTATGCATGTCAAAACGAGAAATGTTGAGACAGAGTCTAATGGAAGAAGAGGTAGAGAGGAGCATGTGACTATGAGAAGCCTGCAAAGGGAAGTGCATAGATATAGGGAAGATAATGAGAAGATTATGAAATCTTAGGAGGAGATACTACAGAGTCTGAATATGTTGTAGAGGCAAGCCAATAAAGTCTCTAACACAAAGCAAGTAGCTAGTTCCCGATAAGTGGCAACATCCAGATCCCATAGAAAAAGCGAGGAGCATGGGAATGATAGAAAACCAAGAAGCTTGAGCATGCATCATCATTATCTAGAGCCATCCACTAGAAGATCTCATGCAAGCTCAAATCCAGGGAGTAGCCTAATTGTATCTCCTATTAGGAGGCAAAGAAGAAGGCCTGAGTCAAAAATTTGTAGGGTGAACTCAGGAAAATCAAACCACCAACTTTCAATGGTGAGCATCGAAAGGGAGAAGAGGCTAAGGCATGGTTTTTGGAAATGAAGAAAATTTTCCAGTTGCATGATTATCCCTCAAGGGTAGAAACAAGAATTGCAATATACCAATTGCAAGGAAAGGAATCCATGTGTTGGGATTATCTTAAGAAATCCAAACACCTTGATGAGAAGAAGGTCAAATGAAGTAAATTCAAAGGATATTTCTAGCATACATATTTGTCAAAACATTACTATGAAAGGAATATTAAAGAGTTATTTGAACTCAAGCTAGGAGGAATGAAAATGGATAAATATGAGAAGAGTTTCTTTGAGTTGTTGAAGTATGTGGGATTAATAAAGAATGAGAAGGTAAAAATCCAAAGGTTTTTGAATGGGTTTCCCTCCTTCTACAGTGACAATATACACTATGATAACCCTAGGACTTTGGAGGAGGCCATAAGGAGAGAAAAGCATTTTTATGAGCATAGCAAAGGAAGACTAATCTTCCAAAAAGAATTGAATGGAAAGTTGAAATGAAAGACGGATCAAAGGAAGAAATGTTTTAAGACACCCTTGCATAGGAACAAATCATAAGCAAATCAACAAGGAAATTCAATCCAAAATGATCCCAATATGGCAGATGCATTTGGAAAAATGCCAAGGCAACAACCTGTATAATGTTGGGGATGTGAGGGAAATCACTTATATAGGGACTTCCCTCACAAGGGAGAAAGAATGAGGACTATCCACAACATTCAGGAGGATGAAACAATGGAATACATGGGAGGAAACATGCCAAGGATCTATGTGGCCTTTAACAAAAAGCAAGCAGAATATCAATCCTCCATGATTGAAGTGGAAGGTAACATTGACAACCAACCCATAACGATTTTAATTGATTATGGAGCTAGTGATAGTTACATAAAATATAACATTAATGAAATATTTCACTTACAAAGGAGTAAGCATAAGAAATCTTGGTTAGTTCAGTTAGCCACAAGTGCTAAGAATAAAATCAATGAGTTGGTTAAATATTTCCCAATAGACATGAATGGACTCAACACAAAGGTAGATGTGAACATCATACCATTGGGTTCATATGGATATCTAATTGGCATGGATTGGTTGGAAAAACACCATGTTGTCCTAGACTATTACAATAAGATCATCACTTGTCTTGATGAGGTAGGAAAACAAGGCAAGGTTTAAGGCATTCCAAGATCTTTAGTTGTTAGATAAATTTCAGCCATGTAGCTGAAAAAGAGTTTCAGGAAGGGATGTCATATTTTTTCATCCCATATGGAAGAGGCAACCATAGATAGAATTTCCAAGTATTGAAGACCATCTGGTCTTGAGATATTTTGAAGATGTTTTTGGGGAAATCCCAGGAATACCACCAAAAAGAGACATTGATTTCTCTATTGATTTGGTGTGAGGAGTTGACCAAGTGTTCAAGACACCTTACAGAATGGGAACACCAAAATTGAAGGAGTTGTCGATGTAACTTGAAGAATTTTTATAGAAGGGGTATATACGCCCAAGTATGTCACCTTGGGGTGCCCCAATTCATTTTTTGAAGAAGAAATATGGAACCTTAAGGTTGTGCATTGATTTTGGACAATTGAATAAGGTCACCATAAAGAACAAATATCCTTTGCCAAGGACTACTGATCTATTCAATCAACTAAAAGGTGCAATAATATTTCCAATATTTACTTGACACTAAGTTATCATCAAGTGAGGATAAAGGAAGAATATATCAACAAAACAACGCTCATAACAACATATGGGCATTATGAATTTACAATAGTGCCATTTGGGCTATCAAATTCCCCAACTATTTTCATGTTCCTGATGAATGGAGTGTTCAGGGAATACATGGACAAGTTTTTTATTGTTTTCTTGGATGATATACTCATATACTCAAGGACAAAAGAAGAAAATGAGAAACATTTAAGAATGGTGTTGCAAGTTCTAAGGGAACACAAATTGTATGCAAGTTAAGAAAGTTCATCTTTTATCAAAAGAAGATTCATTACTTGGGGCACATTATTTTAGTAGATGGGATAGTAGTTGATCCTGAGAAGATAGAGGCCATTAGAGGATGGCCAGTACCGAGAAATGTGATATAGGTCACATCATCCATGGGTCTTACAGGTTATTACCGAAGATTCATAAAATGATTCTCAAAGATTGCAAGCCCAACCACTTCTTTGCAAAAGAACAGAGTGAAATTTGAATGGAATTTCGGGTGTGAAGATAGATTTCAATAATTGAAAGAATTTTTTACAAGTGCACCAATATTAAATATTGCATATCTGGATGAATATTTTGTGGTGTGCATTGATGCATGCAAGGAAGGGCTCAGTGGAGTCCTCACTCAAAAGGATCATCTCGTGTGCTATGAGTCTCGAAAATTAAAAGTGCATGAGAGGAATTATGCTCCACATGACTTCGAATTAGCAGCCATCGTTCATGCTCTAAAAATGTGTAAGAATTACCTCATGGGGAGAATATTTGAGCTAAGGATAGACCACTATGGTATGAAACAATTTTTAAGACACCCCACATTAAATTCCCTTCAAATCAAATGGCTCAAATTTATTAGTGAATATGAATTTGAAATTAAACATATCAAAGGAAAATAAAATCAAGTGGTTGACACACTCGGCAGGAGAGCACATGAAATGCATGCTACAACCATTAGCATGTACATATTTGATTTAAAATAAATAATTTTAGAGGCTGCAAATTCATATCAACACTATTTGAAAATAAAGGAAACATTACAGGAATGCAAAATACAATATAAATTTAAATATTATGAGATGAAAGAGGATGGAATCCTCATGTACAAAGGTAAAGTTTATGTGCCAAATTTGAGAGACATGGAAAATATAGTACTATGATAAATGCACAATGTGCCATATGTTGGGAACCCATTATATAAAAAATAAATTGTAATTGTAAAAACTAAAAAATTTCGCCTGAAATGAAGAAAGAAGTGGTTGATTATATAGCTAGGTGTCCAGAATGCCAGAAGGTGAAGAATGAACATAGACATCCATTCAGGTTGTTACATCCATTTCCCATTCCAGAATGGAAGTGGGAAGTAGTTACACTGTATTTTATTACTAATCTACCCAAAACAATGAAGCAACAAGATTCAATCATGGTAGTGGTAAAAAAATTGACTAAGGTTTCACATTTTATCCCAGTAAAGACTACACACAAGACAAAAATATCGCAGAGATCTACATGAAATAATTTATCAGGCTACATGGAGTGCCCAAGGAAATTGTTTCATACAAAGATCGAAAGTTTACATCCAATTTTTGGAAAGATTTTTTCAAAGGATTTGAGAAAAATTTAAATCTTAGTACAATGTCGCACCCAAAATATGATGGGAAAATAGATAGGTCAAACAGGATAATTGAAGAGATGTTCATAATTTAAGTGATGAACCAACCATCAAAGTGGGAGGATTACATCCACTTAGTGGAATTTGCTTACAATAATGGGTATCAAGCCTCATTAAAAATGATCCTATTTGAAGCATTGTATGACATGAAGTATAACACACCAGTGAGTTGGGATAACCCAAAAAAAAAAACTATCATTGGGTCATATTTGTTGAAGGAAATTGAAAAGCATATCACAAAAATCAGGAAGAATTTAAAAGCTTCTCAAGATGAGAAGAAAAGTTATGCATACGAGAACAAGGTTTTCGGAGATTATAAAGTGAACGAACATGTGTTTCTAAAAGTGAAAGAGATAAGAAGTTTGCTAAGATTGTATTTCTACCCAAAGTTGACAACAAGATATTGTGGGACTTTTGAGATTTTAGAAAAGATAGGCCCAGTTGCATACATGCTATCATTTCCTACATCCATGAGAGTGCATAATGTATTTCATGTGTCATTATTAAAAAAATATGTGCCTGACCCTAACCACATAATTGATTAGACTATGATCCAGGTGGATCACGAAGAGGATTTCCATGTGGAACCAGTACGCATCCTGGACCAGAAAGTCAAAGTGCTCAAGAAAAAAGTTATAGGCTTGGTAAAGGTTCATTGGACATGTTATAGTATTGAAGACACAACATGGGAACATGAGGAAACTATGTGGGAAGAATACCCACAATTTTTTGTTAATTTTGAAGAAAATAGAAGCCAAAAATGCAAGACTCCATTTTGGGCAGCTAGAGTTCCTAGTCACCTACACTGACAGCCTTGATAAAAGAATGGTGTAGGCCAATGGACTGAGAGCAGTAGAGGAAAAAGAGATTATGGTTGGAACTGTTGTTGGAGGGTAAATAGATTGCATAATTGTTTTCTGAATAATATGATGTAAAAATTGTACATGTATACCAATATAGTGTTGTGCATCGAGGATGGTGCAAAATTGTAGGGGAGGAGGAATGTAACTCCCCACTATAATCCCCAGTTTAATTAATGCATAATGTAGATTTGAAATGTTGATATGGCCAAGCGATGTAATATGCGATTTGTATTTATGATTTTTGATAAATAAAACGTGATTCCAATTATTGGGGGACATGGACAGATATGGGGGATGATTTTTACACAAGAGAAGGGAGTGTCTAAGAGGGGTCCAAGGGGGAAATTACTTATGGGTATTAATCTAAAACCACATTCCTGATTTTATTATCATTGTGTATAAAAATTCTATTTGAACCTGTTTGAGTGTATGAGAGCCCAATCATTGTTGTGAAGATTCAATGATTGGGCTCTCATACACTCAAACAACATTGAGCCACCACTCTTTCACAATGATTGTGAGCCCAATCATTGAATGATCACAACAAGTTGTGAGCCACCACTATTTCACAATGTTGTGAACATCGTGCACTTTTCAAAGTTTTTGCAACCACCATACTCTCACAAATGCTATGGAGGGTATGAACTTGTACATTCTTTGATATTAGCAGTTTTGAATCGCCAGATCACATCACAACTTTGTGAATTTAATGTGTGGGTGGAAGAATTAGCATTCTCAATTAGACTTTGCAACATATCTCCAGATGAAATAATTCTTCTCTGACTATCACCTTGTGAAGATGTGAGATATTGACACTAAAATCTCGGTATCCTTATCCTTGGTCCTTCTATTGACTACCAATGATTTCTAGAGGCTCAACATCATTGTACATGTGATATAGGAAGGAACACATGGGCTTCAAGGAAATATGGGGCAACAATATCATATCCATGAAAAATCTATTTGGGTGTAGTGGTGGTGCTTTCTTCCCTCTTGCTATAATTTTGCAAGAACATGGAAACCTCCATGAGACAAAATTTGTGTTAAATGCTTAATAAACATTCAAATTCATTATTAATACATACTTTATGCAATTAAAATAAAAAAACTTTTATCACTTTCCATCCCCTACAACATAGACTCAAATGGCTATGTTAAAAAACAAAACTTAGCTTGCATGTAAGGGTTATTTCCATCGACCTCTAAAGATTCTCTAACAAATACATGCATAATATATAACATATGGGCTCATATATTTTGGCATATAAGATGTAAGAAAGAAAACCATATTTAAACCATTTATGATCTTTGCCAAAAATTATTGACAAACAAATGTAAACAAGCAAAGCATTTGAAAAACAATATTACTACTTTATCTCTTATGCTTCCTCATCCTTATCTCATTCTTTATCTAGTAACCCTTATTAAATTTACTTGAAAGAAACTAAATAATAAATATTTTTACAATATCTAAAATAACATTTACCATATTAACCTTTAATTACTTAATATTAAATTGTTATAACACAAATCTTTTAACAGTTACACATTTATCATCATTTTTAATAGCTCAAAATCTTTAAACCGTTCCAATTTACCATCATTTTAAACTGTTCAAATTTACCATCATTTTAATCCTTTCCAATGACATGTAAAAGATAGTTTAATAGATCACAAGTAAAAATGTTTGCCCAAACACATCATTTTGATGTTTGCCCAAATCGTAGGCCTAAGATGACGTACAAGACCATTGAATAATGAATATATTCCATTTTGGTAGTCTTTATATTAAGAGTGTCTACTTGAACTGAAAACAAAACGAGTGACTTTGGATGTAAGTTTAAACATCCAAAGTGTGTGAACGGGTATGGGAATCAATTCAAGTCGGTGGATAAAAAATGTAATACATTATTTCAACTTTTCCTATGGGAGATGCAACACTAAATTGATCCACTAGGATGGTTGGGACAATATTAATATAATGAAATCAAGTCCATTTGATTAGGTAGTCTTGAAATAATTTTTAACTTTATTAAAGTTTATCGGTTTAATCAAGATAGTAATGGAATACGTTTTTATCGTACATTCAACTTTATTAAAGTTTCTTGGTTCAATAGCGTGATGGAATGGACCTCATCCACTTCCTTCGAATTTACAGGAAACACGTAAATTGTTACTCCTGTCCAAAAAATTGAAATGAAAAAAATGGTCATGCATTCTAGGAACGTTCACACACTCTAGGAACACATGTGCATTCTAGAGCGTGCACATGCTCCCATTCCTAAGTCTTCCTCTTCTCACCTCCTTGTGATGCCATTTCTCTCTCTCTCTCTCTCTCTCTCTCTCTCTCTCTCTCTCTCTCTTTCAAACACACACACACACACACACACACACACACACACATATTTCGCTTTTATCCCTCTCTCCTTGTTTCCCTCTATCTCTCTCCCCTCTCTCTCCTACATCTACCCCTCTCTCCCTCTATATCCCCCTCCCTCTCTCTTACCTTCTCTCTTTCTCACCCCTATGCAGGTTAACAAATATATTCCACCATAATCATATTACATATGGTTGTAACGATATAAAAAAAACCACAGAATATGCCAAGGATCGCGGGGAATAGAACCCCCGACCTACCGCTTTATATGCCACAGTTCTAACTAACGAACCATACATATGGTTTGTTAAAACAAACTAACTAACCTATAGTTAAAGCCTACCACAAACTTTGGGATTTGGTTAAGGGCCCACACCCTATTTAATGGGCACGTAGACTAAGGATGGGACATGATTAATGAAAAGTTAGTCTCGTAACTCGTGCCCAAGGGTACCAAAGTTGTGAGGCTACATTGTAAAGTGTGCCAAATGGTACCTTGATGGAATTTTGAGAATTTTATACTCATTTTTCATGATTTTTCTCCACGAATCCAACGGTGCACTTTGTTTATGCATTTGAGCAACATATAAAAAGGTCATTGTAAAATGAAAGTATTTGAGCATTAATAAAATAAGGTCTCTATTGGAAGCGGACCCAAAGAGGTAGCCCAAATTGGGTGAACTCTGCTTTTTCCAACTTGTGTATGTGATTTCATTATTGTTGTTCATTTCAAGATCAATTATTTTGCAAGTTATTTTATCATTAAAGTGTATTTGGTCATATAAGTTATTCACATGTAATTTGCATACAATCAAGCGATCGTTTTATTTCGAAGATCAAGTAGATGTTTTTAAGTATTAAAATATTAATAAGCATCTAATGATTTTTCAGATCATGGATCTACGCCATGCGCTCTAGATTCATTCAACAATCATTCCATTCTATCATGCTATGCACTCTGTTCTCATTCCTTCATTCTTACACTTTTATCACTCTAATACAGACTCATACAAAATTGGACATGGAACTCTCTCTTTCTGTTCTAGTCAACTCTCTGTCACAGGCATGCAATAACTTTTTTGATTCTCTTCTCTATTTCAACTTACTCTATTGGCTATTTTTCTCCACTCCTCTACTCCACTCTCTTGAGTGTACGTGGGATTTGCATGCTCTGTTTGTATATATGCAACCCTTGAATATTCCTGGAGTGTGACAATCCTAAATAACTTTCCAGCTCATCCATACATTCGCCCATGATCCTTTGGGTCGTTATATTACTTGATTACAAAATATTCCTGAATATACACTCAAATTCGCTTCATGTGGTCTTCTATTTGATTCCCTTCATGTAGTGAAAAACTGTGTTGGCACATGCAATCTTCCTTTGGTCGACATTATTGCTAATATTTCTTGCATCGTACAAAGTATCTTCATGGGCGTGAGTGAAGTATTGATTTGTGGCATGTGTGTAACTTCCTCAAAACCTTGGTTTCCAACAGGTCCCCAACACTATTAGTTGGCTCGTCCTCGAGCCAAAAATCTTATTCATGGATTGATAAAAGAAGTTGATGGCACAATGATCATGAGTTCTGAGAGGAACCATTGAAATTGGTCATCAAAATCATTAAAAGTGTCATGCATCCTTTGAGTGAGCTAGACAACCTCACCTGCGTCAATTGTTGTAACTTGTGGGGACTGAAGGTTAATTTGCTCCATCTTTTTTATCATTGGAGTTTCTGCTATGTATGTCACTACAAGATAATTTTAATATGTCGCATCATTGATGATGCCAGAGATATTTTGTTGTTCTGACCGGGATGCATTAATCTCCTTAGTTTTGTTAGTGATCATTTTCATTGCAGTGTGTCGCTCACTCACAAGTAAGGATGTTGGGGCACTTTTTTGTTATGAAAATATTACTTCCGTAATTCATATATGTTCATCGATGGCACTGATCTTATGTAGATTCTGGAGGTGATTCCATAGTAGAAAGTTATACTCAATGAAATCCGAAAAATCCTTGATGCGTGCTTGGCCCTTTTGCAATGCTTCCTTGAAAACGACAATATTTTGCTGCAACTCTTTATTATATATGGTAGGCCTCTTGAGCTTCTCGTAAAGCTCAATATTCTGTGTCTCCAAAACCTGCATGTGTTCCTTGACTGTGCAAATTTTATGAGGTGCAGGCATGTCTAGATTATTATCACTCGGCTTGGGTACTTCTGAATAAGACTCATTCATGGTGATGAGGTTTTCTTTGTGAACTGTGAGCATCATTTCTTGTTGTGCCTTACTTTTAGTGTGCACATTGACCTCCACAATATGACTTTCTTTGAGATCCTAATGCACAACCTCTATTTCTTTTTTTGCCTATTATCCTTGATTTTTAGGGATAACCAAGAGATCATGTCTCGAGGCCCACTGGTCCTAGACATGGAGTACTGAGAGCAGGATTGACCTGAGCATGGCCCTGGAGGGTCCATCCTTTTCTTCTTTCATCAAACTCGTCTTGTTAGCAACAACAGCATCCATCACCTTAGGCTTGGTCTTGTATCGGAGAAGGCTCTTGCTCCACGAGGTAATTGGTCCAGGTATCATGGTATGTGTCACTTTTGATCATTAAAACATTAAATATATGCATCTGATTCCTTTTATCTTTGAAACTGTTTGGATCTTACATTAGCCCACTTGACCATGCTTGGGGAGATTAACAGGATGCCCTAGCAAGCCTATACCCATAGGTTGTGGTTTGCCACTGGGGGATTTCTGAAGAGCCATCGTCTGCTCCCATCCAAGGATGATTTTAGGGGCTAAATTTCTCTCATGGGCATGCTTTTTCCAAAAAACAATTCGCTATTCTAAAAATGATTCGCCCAAATTTTATAAGATAAAATTATTTTACCTTAAAAATCGCCAAAATTTTATACAAATTGTATAAAATCCTTAGAAATTTGAATATTTTTACAAAAATATCGCCAAACATTTATAGTTGGCATATGAAGGATTAGTAAGTTTCGCCAAGGTGTCTACATTTTAAAATAAATTTCCATCTTTAAAATCATCCCTGCTCCCATCATACCACCACTTTTCCATCTTATCTCCCGCTCATCTATCCCATTCCCCTTGTCCAGGCATTGGATTGACTTGTTTGTAGGGTTGCACCTTATCTCGTGGGAAGAAGGCGCTAAAGGCCCAGAAGGTAAAAGCAGTTGGTAAAAGATAAAATCCTAGAAATAAAACCTCGAGATGCTTCGCCCAGGGATCCCCGACAAGGAAATAACAATCCTCTCAGCAAGAAACAAGAGGGAACAGAAAGAAATAACAAACAAGAC
>JASDQU010107093.1:71609-83482 GCA_032191745.1 Picea mariana
CGCAGAAGAGTCCATAGAAATACGGCAGCTACCAACAGAGGAGGCGTGGGACCTGTTTTGCAGAGTAGCTTTCAAAGACGGCCATGTTCCGGAGGTCATGGAGCAAATTGCCAGAGAAGTCGCCGGCGAATGTAAAGGTTTGCCATTGGCGATAACTGTAATAGCCTCAACAATGAAGAGCAAGAGAGATATAAATGACTGGAAGTTTGCCTTAAAGCAAATGCAAAAAGTGGATTTAAGTTTTCCAATTACTCATCCTCGCATTGATCGAGATTTGTATCAGCGATTGAGATGGAGTTACGATACTTTGCCCACCACTGCTGATTTGAAAAACTGCTTTCTTTACTGTGCCCTCTTCATCGAAGATTCACTAATTCCCGAGGAAGATTTGGTCCAAATGTGGATCTCAGAAGGTCTGATTAAGACCAGTGATGGGGACTACGACTATTTATTGGACACTGGGCGCAGCTATCTAAAGTTGCTTCTAGATCGTTGCTTGCTGAAAGAGCGGGTTATTGATGAACATAGCTTTATTTATGTTCACGATGTAATCCGCGATATGGGAATATATATTGGAGAGAAAGAGGAAAATTCTGCATGTAGGGTAGGTCAAAGGCTTCAACATTTCCCCGATATGGAGGCCCTTGCTGATTGCAAACGATTATCAGTTCGGGAAAACAATATTACGTCTTTGCCGACAAAGGAATTTAGATGTCCAAAATTAGTTTCTCTATTATTAGGAGGAAATGCAGAATTGAGAACAATTCCAGAAGGCTTTTTCCTCAACTTCCCCTCTTTGAAGGTATTGGACCTACGCCGAACAGCGTTAAAATCATTGCCAACATCATTCTGGCAGTTGATACACCTTGAGTTTCTTGACTTGAGTTGGACTCCGATTGAGAATATTCCTTCAGACATAGGTAATCTTGTTCACCTTCAATTTTTGCTTCTTCATAGTTGCTCAGCTTTAATGTCATTGCCTAGTGAAATAGGAAAACTTACCAATCTCAAGTATCTAAATATTAGGGAGACTCCGAAATTAAGGCCGTTTCCACATGACATTAAAGTACTTTTAAAGTGCAAGATTGTAGGCAGTACGCCATAACTCATTAGGCAGTACGCCTAATGTGGTGTGGTTTCGTTAGGAGATGATCAATACGCCTAATGTGGTGTGGTTTCATTAGGAGATGATCAGGCAACGGAGAAAATATTGAACTATGTGAAGACCACACCAACATAATGTAAAGAAAATTAATGAAATATCTATATGAGAGATTTGAACTTTGTATATATATCATGAAATATAATGATTTTATCAAACAAATTTTAATGTTGAAATGTTTTTAATAAGATAATATTTATATATTTTAAAATTATTTTTTATAATTTATAATTCATTTTTATTTTAAAGTTGTATAATAAAATGTTATTCTAATAATAAACTATTTTAAATGTACACAATTTTTTAAATAAAATAATTGACATTAAATTTGGTGTACAATTATGTTGAAACATGGTAGTTTATATTTTTTATATAAAAAACATGGAGAAATATTATTAGTCATATTGAGTTCTCACATGTTAATATTCAAAGCATGAAGATTTAAATATCATGGTTTATATTTTTTTTATGTAAAGAATAAAGAGAAATATTATTAGTGGTTCTCAAATTTTAATCATTAAATGTGGAGGTACATGTGGCCTATTAATCATTAATCATTGTTCTATGAGTGGCCTTTCATCATATAAATTCAAAAACACACAAGCTCTCTAAAGCTTTCACATTTTTCACTTCAAATAAAAATAATTAATTCCACAATCACAAAGAAAAATGTGTATACCCTTTGACCTCAATCAAAACTTGGAAGTAGCATGGTACTTTCGCCTTCATCTTTGACTTCAAACTGTGAAAAACTAACACAGGAAAATCTAAAAAATTGTTGTTGTAGATGATTTGAAGTAGAGTTGGCATATTTGGCATCCATCTCGTTATTGCTCCTTTTGTCACGAGCTTCCTTTCAAACTCATGCAGTGATCCTTCAATTCAAAACCTTGGAGCTTCGTCCCTACGTTGTTACAACATAACAAACCGACAGTTGCAATATTGAATCAACAGATATCGACTCTCTTTATGCTACATCAATAGTGCATATATCGGGTTCTATCCACCGCACACTAAAAATGCCAATGAAACAAAATCAATACGACCCTTCTTCCTTTTGTGGCTTGACCAATGGGCAGTTTCTTCAAACATAAGCAATGATCTCTCTATGCGTTGAAATAAACAGAAGCAACATACACATAGACTTCAAGAATTTATACACCAACTTAAATCTAATCTAGTTAAGAAACAATATAAATTGCACACATAAAACTCACATGAATCTACTCCTACAACAACAAATTAAAATAGAGGAATTCCCATGATCACAGCCCCTCTCGTGAGAGAGTTAGGGATAAATCAACTCTGAAACCAACATAGAAAATAGGAGAGAAGACATTGTGCACCCAAGATGTCATAGGAGAGAAGGTCCCACCCGAGATGCCATGAGAATCACAGAGACCGATAGTCTCGTGTTGGATGCAAAAGGACAATGCATACAAGGAATCCTCTTGGGTTTAAATACATTCATTCATTCATAATGAAATACAAAGTAATAAGCATTAACCATTAAAACATATATACATTCAACTCAAAACACATAGTATATTGTAGAGAGAAAGAGAGAAAGGACTTTGGATTATGTTCATTAACATCAAAATACATACATATACAGAGAACGATAACATAGGTCCATGCCATGCACTATAGATTCATTCAACAGTAATTCCATTCTACTGCACTATGTGTTATGTTCACATTCCTTCATTCCTACACCTTTCTCACTCTAATACAAACTCATACAAGATTCATAAAAAATTGGACATGGAACTCTCTCTTTTTGTTCCACTCGACTCTCTGTCATAGACGTGCACTCACTCTGTTGATTCTCTTCTCTGTTGTAACTTAATCCACTAACTATTTTTCTCCACTCCACTCTCTTGAGTGAACGTTGGATCCACATGCAACCCCCAAATCTTCCTGGAGTGTGGAAATCCTAACTTACTTGTTATCTCATCCATACCTTCTCCCAAGATCCTTTGGGTTGTTATAGTACTTGATTACAAAATATTCCCGAAGATATGCTTAGATTTGTTGCATGTGGTCTTCTCTTTGATTCCTTGTGCGTAGTTCAAAACTGAGTTGTGCACACCATCTTCCTTTGGTTGACACTGTTGCTAATATTTCCTTGCACCACGCACCATCATTGTAGCGTGTCTCTCCCCCAGAGGTAAGGATGTCATGGTGCTCTTTTGTTGTGTGACTACTACTTCCGTAGTATATATCCATTCATCGACGACATTGATCTCGGGTAGATTGTGGAGATGAGTACAGAGTAGGAAGCTATAATCAACGAGACCTATGAAATCCTTGATGCATGCTTGGACCTTTTGCAGTGTTTCCTTGGCCATGACAATATTTTTTTGCAACCCTTGATTATCTGTGGTAGGCCATTTTATCTTCTCACAAAGCTTGAGATTTTGTATCTCCAAAACCTAGATCTACTCCTTGACCGCGTGATGTTTTTGAGTTACATGCATGTCTGGATAATCATCCCTAGGCTTGGGTACTTATGAATAAGCCTCATCCATGGTGTCAAGGATTTCTTTGTGAATTGTGAGCATCGTTTCTTGTTGTGCCTTACTTTCGGCGTGAACGGTGACCTATGGAAAATGAAGTGCTTCGAGCTCCTGATGCACAACCTCTACTTCTTGTCGCACATACACTTCTTATTGATGCTTACCCTGAGTTTCTTTGTGTGTTGGAACTTCTAGTTGATGCTACTAACGTAGTTGTTCACGTGATTGGTTGAGTTCTCGGTGTTGATCTCTGAGCTCCATCGTGATGGTAGTCATAAAATTTTGCAGGTTCTCTTTAGGAACCTGTGCCAGTTCGAGTTCGGCACTGGCTAAGTCAAACGAGAAAACAATCAATGGATTGACCCGCAACACTCTTCTCTGACTGCTGCCACTGACTTCAATAATTTTTTTCTCTTGAGGGGGTGAACTAGGTGGAGAAGCAATGGAAAATTGTCGACCTAAGTTGTTTAATTTACCTACAGTGTGTTTTAGAAATATCTACTACATCATGAGATGTCCTCTAATTTCCTTGACCAACTTTGGGACATTCATAACCGTCATCCTTTTTTGTGTTACCGGGGTACTTGTATCTGTCCTTTTGCTTGTGTTCATCCGTCGATGTTTGTTGGGAACTTGACCAGGCACTATGGTGTGTTGTTTGGATGGCACAAGGACTTCCTCCTCGATGGTACTAAACTTTGTTGTGGGAGAGGGTGTGCGCTCTAATAGGATCTAAAATGATTAGGGATAACCCTTGTGTCACTAAGGGCCATTTCCTCTTGTGGGCCTTGTATTGGTCATCCTCAGACTCCTTATCAGTTTGTGATTGCTCATTCGGGAGATATATGTATTTTCCTTTGGAGGTGTCGAACTTCTACTGCTTTGATCATGATGCTGGTTCTTTCTGTCTGGTTGCGGCTGCAACCCTTTTCTTCTCTTGGTTTTTCTTTGTCCTTGTTTCGAGTTGCGCTTACTCATCTTCAAAAGGAATTTGATAGTCCTCATCCCATTCTACGACACTTAGTTGGATGTCTTCTTCCATGATGCAAAAGGGGAGCATGTAAATGGATTTTTTCTTATTTTCACATGGATAAATGAAAATTTTATGGAAATTACACTTGAATTCAAGGTAGTCATCGTACCTTTTCATGACACTCTTTGGAATGTGCAACATCACATTAGTGACTTGTATCAGATGCATGTACCACTTTTGAAAGGAATTGTTATACTTGGCTTAGACTGTTTGTTCTTTGGCATACTAAAGAATAATAAATCTAAGTGTGATGAAGAGTGGCACACTAGTTGCATCCTCTTCATGGCTCGGGGGGGGCTCCATAGAATATTCCAAGTAATAAAATAACCCACCTTTAATGAAAATATTTTCCTAAACTCTAGGCCTCTAAACAATCCTCAACAAACTCATTTATGAGATATCATTCCAAAGCCATTAGAATCCCTAAAGAACATCGCTCGATGACAACGACGACTCCCATAGGACATTCTTCCTTACAAAATTTCTAGAGTAGCTTAGAGGTAAGCAATTGTGTCATGAATTGGACTATATGTTTATTGATCTCTAGAATTACGACCATGTGAGACCCTCTACACATCCCATATTCAACATAAATCTCTTCCTAAACTACGTCCTTGGCCTTAACGACGCTAGTTGGTTCATTGTCTGTTGTTGGCAGAATTGAGAATCGATACATGGTATTCTTGTCCACTTCGTATGGTTGTTCAAGCCACATATACCCTCCATGCAACCAACTAAGAAAGAAGCATGGGAAAGCATGCATTGATGGACTCTGGTCAAAATGTAAGAAATCTACTAGAATCAGGACACCAAATTGTCGAAGGGGCTTGGCCCATTTCTAAGTGAGTACCTTCTCTGTTCTATTGGGATTTTGAACGATCTATGAATATTTAATGAACTAAAATTCAGGAAACTGGGTCAAATCACAGACATTATGATCTATGCACCACAACATAGGAACTTTCCCTAACATAGGGCTTACAAATCTTACATTACATGAGATTACAAGCTCAAATATCAACTACTCCTTACTAGCTTTGACCTTTTATATTGCATTTGGCATACTTGGGGAGGCCATTGTTGTCTGTAACAGTACCACACCTCTATATAATGTGAACTACATGCTGGGGGGACTCTGGTGGGCTAGACTATGGTGTGATATGGCTAAGCTATGGCAAATCTATTGCTTAAGTTTTTTATCCCTCGATTTTGCACTCTGCTCTCTGTCTACGATTCAGAAATAACAATTTGAAGTATGGTTCCGGAATTTTAAATGTACCAAGGGTGGCATACCCCCATTGATTCCTACTACCAAGATATCATAAAACTTGTTTATGACGTATTTTCTCCATTATAACTATCACACGCCATAGGTACCTTCTTTCCATAACTATTCACCTTTCCCCATGTAATTTTCACCTCTTTGTGAGCTAACAACCCACTTTTCATTTCGACGTATCTTCCTGTATCTTGTTAATGTGTTGTTAATGAACATTATTTCATCCTTTTGAGTTTAATCTGATAGTTAAGTATAAATCTTTTCCAAAACAAGAAAAATCTTCATTGGTACAACTTGTCATGTCCCACTTTATTATGTTGAGTTGGCTCTGCCATTTCTTTATTACTGTGATTTTGACTACTCTACCCATGCCCTAATTCCTATCTTTCGAGGGTGCAATGCATGGTTACTACATGCCCCTTCTTTCATGCTAGACATATCATCTTGTCGCATTGGCCCTTAGTAGGTCGGGATGTTTCTTTACTCATATTTGGTTCCTTATCCCTTGCCATGGAGGGTCATCGATAATTATGGTCGAGACTAGGTGAGTTTACTGACCACCCCACCTTGGGTTTGGTTTGAATTTGGGATTGCACCACCCATCTGTTGGCACAGTTGTAGTCAAAGCAACTTGAGGGATGGGACTACTTACTGGTACAACGTGATTGGAACTCAGATGGATCTTCCTTGTATTTGGACTCTACTTAACCATCCAACTCCTTTCACAGGAGCACATATGTTCTTAGGTATTTACCTTCGGCCATAATATTTCCTTGATTGTCTCCACTACTTTCTCCCATTCGAGTAGATGTTCATGATGTACTGCCCACCATTGCACGTGTATTCCTTCTAACACTATGTTGAGAGCTTGTATTTGACGGGTTAAGGGAATATTCTACATCTAAGAAAGGAATGTATCCACCAAGTCTTTTGTATCAAACTAATATAAGGTGTAATGGCATATTCCCACTTCATGCAGCACGATGGTAATTCACACACATCTTCTTTTTAAAACCTCATAGATCTTATGATGCCATCTCTCCATAGAATCATCTAAATCTATGTCAGATGAGAAAAAAATTCTCCATCTTAACTCACCATCCACTGTGGGAATTATATAATCCACCCTGCACCCTATAATTTGATATATTTTTTCAATAATATAGCTCCATGCATCCTCATTCATGGGCTCGTTAGACATGTCTCCTTCATTTGGATCCAAAGGCGCAATTACATGCAAGGTATCTGTTTCAAAGGAAATTTGTCATTCCTTAAAATTAAAAAATGTATTATTGTCAAATTCATTGTCAATGCCAAGTAACCCTGGGTAGGGATTATAGTCATACATTATCTCAATCAAGTCAAACTTTGCTTTAGTCTCCACCCCTTCAATATTCACTTTTTCTTTCTCAAGTTGATAGATGGGATATATTTGGTATTGATTAGATAGCCTAAGTTGAATGGAAGAGCACACCAAACTTGGCCTACCCATCAACTCCCAAGATTTCTTCAGCAAGATGTTCACATCAGACCTCGGGTCCAATATGACATTGTGCATCTCATAGCTTCCGAGTTCAACTGTCATATTGAACTCTCTTCCTGTTATCTTCTACTTTCTCACCTGGTGCACATCCCTATTTGGTATCGGGATTGATATGGCTACAATTGTATCTTCTTCCCCCATACATCTTGTCAACATGTGCATCAACTTATTTGCAACATCAAGATCACTTAAAATTTTCACGCAACAATGCAAAAATTTACTTACTTGATCCTCTACTTGCACCTCTGACAAGTTTTGTGTTGTGTTTCTTCTCACACCATATGTCACGACTCTTTGCACACACACTCCTCTATTTCCTTTTTCTCATCCCGCTGCACCTCTTCCTATCTGTGGGCTTCTCCCAATGACCTATGTGTCATGCATTGTATCTCCTCATGCACACGAGCTTCCTCCAATGATTTTTGTGTTTCACGATGCAACTCTTCATGGGATTGAGCCTCCTCCAAGGATTTTTGTGTTGCTCATTATACCTCTTCACACACCTGGGCTTTCTCTAGTGATAATTGCACCATGTTTTTTAACACTCCAAATGCTCTGTCCTCATTTAGATTCCTTTACACATCGACAAAAAATGATTTTGTTGCACAACATCAAACTTAGGAGGTGCATGTGCCACTTTTTTGATCTTCCCTTGTACGTTCCTACCCGAGATTTATCCATTCTCTAATTCCATTCATGTCTGAATTCCTCCTCGAGTTACCACCTGCACATCAGATTCTTCTTTTTGCTTCTAATTTCCACATGGATCAGAAGTCACCATATTGCAGGGTTCCTATTGGATTACTGAGAGGGAGGGGTGAATTGGTAATGAGCAATTATACCACTTTAACCACAATATGTATTCTTTAAATTTTACCAATAGTGTTCAACACTTTATCGTCAATGTATCATCTATGAATGCATCCAATATATATATATATATATATATATATATATCATAAGCATGTAAACATAAGTAGCATCACATCGATATCACATCAAGAACACAATACACTGGTTTTTACATGGAAACCCAAATGGGAGAAAACTACATAATGCTTTCTTATATGTATCAAGAATTCAACCATAGAATCACTAACTTCCAAATTCTCCAACTGCAACTGGAAGGAGGCTCCAACCCCCTATTCTCTGGCTCCAACATGAAGGAAGCTACAACTCCCTGAATTCTATGGCTCCAACCAGAAGGTGTCTCCAACCACCTATTTCTCAGGATCCAACTTGAAGAAAGCTCCAACTCCCTAATTCTCTAGCTCCAACCGGAAGGAGGCTAAAAGCCCCTTTCCCCACCCCATCTTGTCGCCTTGAAATATAAGTGTAGATCAATTGTCACAGACTCTACCACTGTCACTATCACTGTCATTGCCACTGCCTCTGTCACATCAACCTGTAACCTGTCACTGACCAACCCGTCCAACCTATCACTGTCACCGATACTCAACCAGATCCTCTCACATGGATCATATACCAAGGACACCTCTCAACTAGATGTCCAAAATCACCAACACATGTCTCTACCAAGCATATATCAATATCTCCAACATACCATCACAAGATATCTGTATCAACCATGTACCAAATCATGTACGAAACCATCAACCTATACCATACCAATCATAAACCGTGTACCACAACCTATACCATAAAAAGTGCAGCAACCATGCACCAAAGCTATACCAAAATTGTGCATGAACCATGTAACTCAACCTATACCATATGCCTAAAACATCAACCATGTGCACATCAACACCATACAATGTACCATACCATGTGCCAATCATGCACATCAACCATGTACACCAATCATGTACATCAACACCTATACCATACCATTCACCATGTACCATATACAATGAAATGTGTCTCAACTATATACCATATCATGCCATACACCATGTACCATAAGATATGCTAATCAAGTAATACCAATGGTGTACCTCAACCAAGTATCATCACTCACAATCATGCCATGTGCCATAAGATAAGACTCATGTATATGCCAATATCACAAATATGTGCCTCTAACAATGAACCATAACAACCATATACCAATCACCAAGTACCAATAGTCAATCATACAACTTGACCTTTTTTCACATACACAAACACACAAATATAACTTGTAATAGTTGTTCTTGTAACACGGGAGGACAATAAGAACCACCATCTTATAACAAAATGTATTCATAATCAAACCAATGACATGTTATTTTGGCACTGAAGAACATCAAGAACCACCAACTAAAACTATGTTACTTTTTTGTATGAGCGGTCTTTCATCATATAATTTTACAAACACACAAGCTCTCTAAAGCTTTCACATTTCACACTTCAAATAAAAATAACTAATTCCACAATCACAAAGAAAAAACACGTATACCCTTTGACCTCAATCAAAACCTGGAAGCAACATGGTACTTTCGTCTTCAGCTTGGATTTCAAACTGTCAACAAATTCCACAGGAAAATCTAAAAAATCGATCCTACAATTGATTTGAAGTAGAGTTTCCATATCTGGCATCCATCTCATTATTTCTCCTTCTGTCACAAGCTTCCTTTCAAACTCACATAATGATCCTTCAATTAAAAACCTTAGAGCTTCATCCCTAAGTTGTTACAACGCACCGAACCAATATTTGCTCCAATCTATCATGCACTCTTGCTTTAGTTTAATGAAATGACTTGATGGGTCAATAAAAAAATGCAAAGGACAGCTCCTCCAAGATGGTAGGTTTTGATTTTCTCTCTCTGTTGATAGAACATCCTTTGTATGCAGCGATGGAAACTATTACAAGATTGAATCAACTGATATCGACTCTCTTTATGCTACATCAATAGTGCATGTATTGGGTTCTATCCACTGCACACTAAAAATGCCAATGAAACAAAATCAATACGACCCTTCTTCCTTCTGTGGCTTGACTGATGGGCAATTTCTTCAAACATAAGCGACGATCTCTCTCTGTGCATTTAAATAAACAACAACAATAGACACACAAACTTCAAAAATTTCTACACCAACTTAAATCCAATCTAGTTAGGAAATGACGCAACCTGCCCCTCAGCGGACTGTCGCTCCACCAGGACCTTCACTAACCTCGGCCCGAAGAGCTGTGATGCTCCTCCAATCCCATATCGGGACCTTCCGTCACCCACAGGACACTCCTCGGCGATCTCCCCTTCGCTATTCGGGAAATCAGGTCTCGCAATATCGCGAACCCTGTGTGCACTCCTCGTGCAACTTCAAACCCCGAACCCCGATCCCCGCCGCGGCGACACTTGTGTTCCACTATACCTCCGAAACCCACACTGCCACGTCAGCCTCAGGATTTCGCGGATCGCGAATTCACGATAGAAGCACTCTGTTGTCAAAAACCCCAAATGTCGATTCCGCGATTCTCCAGATTCGTGCCACCTGTCCACATCATAATCGACGACTTCGATTAAATCGGGAAATCACAACTCGCGATTTCAACGTGCATGCAATTCTTGCACTCGCCAACCCCGATATGCCGATATGCAATGGCAACCGGACTCCCCCGTGTGCCTGTGAGTTAACTCCCTCGCAGTTCCTCCGCAATCTGACAGTCTGCGGGATTTCGAAGATCTACTCGACAATTTCAAGTCGTCGATTCTCTTCCTCTGGAGAATCCTCCTGCTTCCAAGTTTTCCCCTTGGTTCAAATCTCTCCCATGCCTGTTCCTGCAATATGAATGAGGAACTATCCCTCTTGAGCTGAATTGTCACTGACTCCTTCAGAGACTTAAGCATGCTGTCTGTGCTCTACCTTCAACAACCTCCAAAGTGTTGAAGTCTTCCCGGACTCTGGGCACTCACAGTCACAACAAACCCGCCTTTCTCTTCTCAGACTTGCTACTGAGACTTCAACCTGACCTGCACTCTACGTGCACGGTTAGAATAACAAAACACAACTCTGGGTAAATGAGAATGAGAGTTTAACTGTAGAGCCTCCTCAACGCACTCTATGCGGAGGAATTCAACTGCACTCTATGCAGGAATCTCTTGGCTCAAACAGAGAAACAATTGAAACTCATTCTCGCCTCTCTCCCAGATTTCTAATCTGCCATGAAATCACATACAGAGCATATACGATGAAGGCATAAAAGGAAGTAAGCATGCAACAGCATAATATCAACAACACACAGAGAATAATCATACCCATGAATTGAATCAAAGCTCTCCTATTAATTCAATAACTGTACATGAGGATTTTTCACAGTTCTCTGTCCTGTTCTCCTCTTGCTCCTGTATGAATGAATGCTAATCCAGAATGAGAATGAATACAATGTACAAAGGAGG
>JASDQU010107093.1:93092-110090 GCA_032191745.1 Picea mariana
TAGAACCTACGTCCTACAGTCAAAGACCATCGCCTATGTCCCCTCGGCTGCTGTTAAAGGTATTCTTGTTCAGCCTGACATAGACGGGAGAAGGAGTAAATGGATAGCCAAAATCCTGGAGTTCGACCTGGAAATAAGGCCCACCAAATTGATCAAAGGGCAAGGTTTAGCCAAGCTGCTGGCTGAAGCAAATTGCCAAGCTTTAGGGATAGGTTTCATCAATGAATGTTCAGGTATTCAACAGGATAGACTGCCTGACGTAGACCATCAAAGGGAGCCCCCATTAGCTCACTGTCCTTGGTATAAGGATGTCATATACTTTCTGCAGGAGCTTCGGCCTCCAGATGGCCTGCAAAAAAGCAAAGCCAGAGCTCTAAAGCTCAAAGTAGTCAGGTACTGCCTAATCGATCAAGTGCTATATTGGAAAGACCCCCTGGGGGTGCTTCTAAAATGCATAAGTCCACCAGAAGCCGAGATGATCGTGGCCGAATTTCACAGCAGCCTATGTGGAGGGCACCATTTCTGGAGAGCCACATCCCACAAAATCCTCAGGGCTGGGTACTACTGGCCTACCGTGTTCACTGATGTCTGCAAAGGGGTTAGAGCCTACATCAAATGTAAAAAATTTGCAGGAAAGCAGCAGCTAAGGTCTTTGCCATTAAATCCGGTAGTGGTTTCAGGGCCTTTTCAGTAGTGGGGCCTAGATTTCATTGGAGAAATTCACCCTCCCTCCAGTGGGCACATAGGTGGATCCTTACTGCTACAGATTTCTTTACCAAATGGATTGAAGCTATTCCCACCAGGAGTGCTTCCCACAAGGTAATCATTGGATTCTTGGAGGACCTCATCACAAGGTTCGGTTGCCCAAATAAGATTGTCACTGATAATGCAACCGCTTTCGGGTCTGAGCCATTAGCCAGGTTCTGTGAGCAGTTCAGGATTAAGCTGATTCACTCCACCCCATATTATCCACAGGGCAATGGTTTAGCAGAGTCCTCCAACAAAAGTTTAATAAGAATCATCAAAAGGCTGTTGGAAGACAACCAAAGGGCTTGGAACNCGTTCTGTGAGCAGTTCAGGATTAAGCTGATTCACTCCACCCCATATTATCCACAGGGCAATGGTTTAGCAGAGTCCTCCAACAAAAGTTTAATAAGAATCATCAAAAGGCTGTTGGAAGACAACCAAAGGGCTTGGAACTCGAAGCTTAAATTTTCCCTATGGGCTGACCGAGTGACTACGAAGAGAGCTATAGGTCTCTCCCCTTTCCAGTTAGTCTACGGAACCGAAGTCGTCTTCCCATCTCAGGTAGCCATCCCTGTAGCGAAATTCCTCTAGGACCATCAGGAGGATCCTGATGACATGATCAGAAGGATTCATCGGCTAGTAGAGGTCCAGCAAGCTAGGGAGTAGACATTGGATAGGATTCAGGACCATCAACAGAAAATCAAGCAGGTCTTTGATAGGAAGGCCAAGAAGGACCGGTTCCAGGTAGGAGACCTAGTGCTGAAATGGGATGCTCCTAAACAAGATAAGGGCAAACACAGTAAAATTGAAGCCCTATAGATTGGGCCTTTCAGAATCTCCGAGGCTTTCTCAAACAACACATACAGGTTGCGAGATTTGGAAGGTGAAGAAGTTTTTAGCAACCCAGAGAATGGGCATTTCCTGGAGAATTTTTTTGTCTGAGCCTCCAGTGGCTCCTTTGTTTGTAAATATTATCTTTTATTTCTTAGTTTGTTTCCGTTTTATTTTTTGCGGCCTAATAGTGACTCCATAGCCCAACAGAAAGGCAACTGGAACTGTAGGAGGAGTTCTTAGAGCATCGCAGGGACGACTCTATCCCCCATGGAGCTTGATGTTAGCTATTATTCTTGTCATGGATTCGAGAAGCATTCGGGTTTGCAAGTTGCACAAAATGCTCAAGCGTAGCTTGGGAGAATTCTTGTTTTCCAAGTAGCAAGTCAAGCGAGCGGGCGAAGTTTTACCATCGGCAGCCGAGATCCATCCACAAAGCAGATCAACGGTTAGCAGGATCTCGGAATTGCCAATTTACCCGACAGTTAGAGGCTGAGAAGTCTCTTCTGTTTGGAGGTTGAATATAGGTCGTCCGATCCAATGGCGCGTGTCGCAAGGCTTGGCCATCTCGGCGTTTCGCTCGTCGCGATTCCAACATGCAAAGAGCAGTTCCGTTATTTCGCAAGACGCGAAGTGCCGAGAGCGCCCGGGAACTCGGGCTCACAGAAGTGCCTAGAAGATCAGAGTCGTTCGCCAGCAGAGACACGTGGCAAGAGATCCCGCAGAGTCGGGGATCGGGGAGCTGAAAGTCCCACTCACGTGGCAGTAGGAATCGCGATATCCCGATACGCGATTTCCCGACGGGGCTGAGGACTATAGTGGAGTATAGGCGGCATCGGCATATCACAACTCGGATGATCATGAGCTCGAGCTGCAAAGAGTTTCGTACAAATTTGCGAGGTCGCGAGAAGCGAGGTCTTGGCAATCGCCAGATTAGCATGTGGGACCGCAAGAGCAAGTGGAATACAGGTGGCGCGCTATCGTGAGTCCCGAGGACTTGTGTATCGAGGCATCAAAAATGTTGAAGTCCCGTCAAAGGTTTGGCTCCGGTCATATAATGGGAAGTCTTATGGATCATAGAATAGCCAGGAGGGTTAACCCATAAAGGAGGAGCTCATCACACATCGAGATATCAGGGTTTCTGGAGGCAAGGAGTTCGTGCATCCCAAACTCGCGAATCCCGAATCCCCAAAAATCCAAAGCCTCATCACATGCCTCCTTGCCGCCACGTCCTATTCCCGTGTCATGCCAACTCATAATTTCTTCCTGGTCCCTGTGTCTCCTCCACCCAGCTCTTACACCCCAAAGTTCATGAATTCTGCCACGTGCATTTTCCCTATCGCTTTCCTTCTGTCATCCGTTCACGTGGCTTCTCCTCATCCCATAGCTGCATCGAGTGTGTCTAACTACCCCTGCCCAGTCACCGTCCGTTCTCCTCCTCATATCAAGATCTCCAGTCATCCTGAGCGCCTCCATGTCCTGTAGGAGCAGAATCCCGATCCCAATGAAGCAGTTATTGCAGCAGTTGATGGTGGTTTGGCATCGTTTCCACCATAAATGGAAAGCCAAGGAATGACTGTAAGCTTGTCAATTCATTCTCAAGTCCTTGGGAGCACGATTGCGTCTGACTGAAGTCCACGGATGTCCAGAGACTGCATGCACAGTAAACATGCAGACGTAATGTCTTCAATGCAATGTCTCGGGTTGATTGCTTTGGTTTGGTTCCAAGTATATGTAGGCATTTCTGCCATTTTTGTAAGGATCGATGGTTGAGATGAGCTCCCGGTTGTAAAGTTTTAATGAAGCATTGGTGCTCTGGTTATGTATGAACTCTGGATATTTCTTGCCTAATGAATGCCAGTTTCTTTCATGTCTCTGTTTACACTGTGTTAGAGCAGCTCGGAATTGGAAGATCCAGTCGAGCTGTAGCTATTATAGGATGATGTTGTAATGGATCACTGCAATAGTTACGAAGCCTCTAATCATTTTTTTGTGAGTTCCTTATGCTGAATGACTTGGAATTGGAGGATCCAGTCAAGTCTTCTTTCAGTTTCTTGAAGCCCTGAACCAAGAGGATCCTGCTATCAGAGTTTTTCTCCTACAAACCGCTGCAAGCCTGTGATCCAGAGCTGTTTGTTCACTCTCTCCTAAGTCTTCCACCTGTTCATCTTTAAATCAACCCACTGGCTGAAGTTAGGATTCCAGACCTCCTCTATTCTTTACGTACCAGACTCAGTCCCTGAGTTAGAGTGATACCTCCTAGAGCCATTATCTCCATTTGATCACCCCTTACAAACTAATCATGACATTAAACTGATGGGCGTTGGGCTCTACTCCTGCAAGCAATCCAGGAGTGACTTCTGACGCTAACACAAAGGGATAGTGCATACAAGGAATCCTCTTGGGTGTAAATAAATTCATTCATTCATAATGAAACCCAAAGTAATAAGCATTAACCATTAAGACATATATACATTCAACTTAGAACCCATAGAAGATTGCAGAGAGAAAGAGAGAAAGGACTTTGGATTATGTTCATTAACTTCAAAATACATACAAATATGGAGAACAATAACACAGGTCCATGCCATGCACTATAGATTCATTCAACAATCATTCCATTCTACTCTACTATGTGTTATGTTCTCATTCCTTCATTCCTACACCTTTCTCACTCTAATACAACCTCATACAAAATTGGACATGGAACTTTCTCATTTTCAACTCCTATAACTGAGGGGTCTACATCCGATAAGACTTTCTCGATATCAGTTATGTTCTAAGTTTCAAGTCGATTTTAAACTCCAACTCTCTTGCGAGCGAAAATTTGAGAAATTTTCTTGAAACACGTCAGCAGTACTCGTGCCACGGGAAGGTCCTTCAAATAATTCTATCAAGCCCTTGTCGTTCAATGCCAAGATTGCATATATCTTGCATCCCTACGCATGCTCTTCTGTAGTTGTAGGGAAGAATGAACCTCAGGGATACTCCCTGTTTTCTTCCTACAATCACACTTCTCCTTCCCTCATTGTCGATCCAACTCAACTTCTTCATATTACTGTTGAGCATCGCATCAAGTGATTCCAACCAGTCTATACTAATTACGATGTCATAAGATCCTAAGATCGTGATGTACATGTTGGCCTTCCTGACAAAATCTCCCAAGTTAAGGCTACAATCCGCAACCCTTCCTCCACCCTTTTGCTTGGCTCTCGAAGCCATTTCTACATAGCATAACTCGTCTTGTTTGACTGCCTTTACCTAAATCCCTTCAGCGCGGTCTATAACAAAGCTCTATGAGCATCGAGATATAACAAATACTAAATTTTGGTTGGCAATGGTACCTGACTCCTCGAGCACAGTGGACTAGTGCTCATCTTGATGGTTATTCACCACGGTCAAGAATAAGGTGGGCCTTTCCCATCTCCACAATGTTAGTGTGTCCTGTTGACCTGGTCGCTCTGGACTTTTCAACCGAATGGTGTTGCTGGTATGTTGACTCTCCACATGTCCAGTGCTCGTCTCTGGTCTAGTACTCCGAGCTCCGAAGTAGAAGTTGTTGGTCTTCCAACCTAAGATCCTAGTTTGTTCTGCCAACAAGCCTAACTGCGGCTCTTGGCGGCGGTCCCTTGTAGGGGTCTTCTGCTGAGGAACCCACCATCTTGGTTTCATGAACAAGGGTTCTATAGATGTATCTTGCTACCAAGATGTCTTGTCTGGTTGGCATCTGGTGCTGCTGTGCACTAGATGTCGTCATTCCAGATGGTCATGTAGGAGTCCTGCCTTGAATCCCATGGTCAATTATTCGTCAGCTATGAGGTCTATTGGACTGCATCGTGCAACGTTCGAGGCATTTAGATCCACAACTTCACACAAAAGATGGAGTTAAGGCCGAACACGAACTTGATGATCTCTAGCTTCTCCATGTGCGGGGAATATCGAAGTAGCTCCATAAATATGGTCTCATAATCCGACACCATACAACCACCCTTTCGTAAGTCGCTGAACTCATCGAGTTGGCGCTCAATGCATTCCTATGACAATTACTTTTCCCAGAATCATTCCTTGAATTGTTCCCATAACTCAGCTTTCATGATCATGTTTAGCTGAGGTAGCAGTGTCTTCCACCATAGAAGAGCACTCTCATTTAGCTGAAGACCGCCATGTAGAATTTTGTGTCGGAGGTCGTAACCGCGAAGCGCGAATCACATCGCCTTGTTCTCCAGCCATGCCTCAACGACTGAGCCGTTCGTGGCACTCATGAACTCGAGAAAGTAACCTTTTCGATTTCTCCGTGAATGGTACCAGTAATAGCTAGGTCACGCTATGGACCCTCATGGGTACAGGAACCTTGGCCTCATCTTAGTACAGATGGTTAGTCAAGGCCTCTGGCAGCTCCCTGGAAGGACCTTGTCAGACCATCCACATCCCTTACAACAATCGACTCCTGCCCAAGGACTTGTTCTTCCCCTTGGGGTTTAGACTCCTAGGGCATGGGTGCTTCTAGAGGTGTTGCACCTCCTTCCCTAGCACCATGTTGTGAATCTCTGCGGCATTCTCTAACCATGATTATCGCAAGGACAGGTTAAAATTTTAATCAGCGAAAAGTTATTAATCAAGGGTTTAATACAGGGGAAGACGTGACTATCCACAGTCATAGGGTTGAACCTTCTCTGATACCATATGTAATGGCCCCTGCCGTTACGATAACCAAGCAACGTACAACAGGTCATCGATTTGATTTTGAAACCTAAAGAATCGAGTAATGTGGTCACTCTATCTAGTAATGCCTCGGCTTCGTTTTTATCAGAAAACTTTTCCAAGTTATCGATCTGGAGTTTCTAGCCCTGTTCTTACTTTTTGTACATGTTCTCTCTATCTCTCTACAGTTCCAGGTACATCCCTTCCTACCCCAATCTAGCCAGCCTTTGTTCCTATATTGGAATTCGATGTGCACTACTAGCTATGAACCCTGATCCAACCCAGTCCATTAACTCTTCCGGATTGCCTTCCGCATTGACCAACTACCTATATTATACTTTATTTCTACCTTAACCCTCTTACCTATTTGTGCTCCACCTTCCTCCTTCTCCCTTGACAGAACGCTTCGCTTGAAAAACCCTTTTTTTTTCTTTTAAAGTTGTGATAGGAAAATTAAAACAAATCAATAAATAGTCAACATCATTGATACACCAATCACATATATTAACGAAACAATGATAATGCATTAATAATCCAAAATGACACATTGCCAACACCTCGTCATCATGAACCATGACACGCACATCAATGTATTAGCATATTAATTAACAGTTGCCCAACATCATTATATTCTACCATTAATAACGACGCAAACCAATACAAATCTTAAACATTCAATGCATCTCATAAGGACCATCATCAGATTTCATTAAGAAAACATATGATACCATAACAAGTCATAAGGATCATAAAGATAATCACAAGATACACATATATACTACCCTCCCAACCTACCCTGCAAGGTTAGGACCTCCAGGACACATAAGCAATGCTCAAGCCCAAGTTCCAATTATTTTAACCATTTAAGGTCTCAAGGCTAGCAATTGTTTTGAGGAACAAGGAGGTGTCTACATCCCACCCACACAATCAATTCCATGTCTTCTAAGCTAAATCAACATCATCAAGGTGCAAAATCATTTTTATAACCAACACATGTAACATACATTCCATGGCGCAAGAGAACTTAATCACTAAATCAATCAAGCAATGAAATATGCCAAGGCGCAAGATAAACAATTTCTAACCTTCATACGTGACATAAAATCCATGAGCGCAAGAATTTTAACATCTACGTCAATCATCCATTAATAAATTTACAGGCGCAAATAAAAGTTGTTAATCCATATTTCGTTGATAAATCTAATGACGAAAATAAAGATAGTAGTCCATCATTCGTTAATACATTGTTGACGCAAGAAAAGATTACTAATCCATCATTTGTTAATACATAAATGATGCCAACAAGGGTTGTTAACCCATCATTCAATACATAAATCCAATTGCGCAAAAATCTAAAACCTATAACTTAATTTACAACATAAAATACATTGCGCAAGAAGTCCGAAATCTAAAATCACACATTACATTAAATTCAGTGCGCGCAAGTTTTCAATTTCATCAATGCATCATTCCACATCAACGATTCAAGGTGCAAGATAAGTAGGTTTTATTCCACAAGGCGCAAGCGAATACAATCAACGAATCAGTCATACTTCGATAATAATTAAGGACATAATAATGACCAAATCAATCCAATCAGGCAACAACCATAATGAAAGTGCACTAGAAAACTATAATTAATCCATCATATATTACAATCTGATTTATTTCGTGCGAGAAGTTTAATGTCTATAACCATCCTTCCATTATAATTTATCATGTGCACCAGGTCTATACCTAGATCAATAGTTCATAGCTTATACCCTAACCAAACTTAGCTGTGCAATGAGCTTTAAGTAAATCGTTCAAGGTTTCTTTTAAAGAACTAACTCACATGCAACAATGTATAAACGATATGAAGGAAGCCATTGACATCTAACCTAAACACACTAAATTAATCCATTTCGACAACCCTTGAAACATTTATTGACAAGGAAATAAAATAAATTTCTGCAAAGTGCCTTACAAATAAGATTAGAAGGTAATTGTTTTGAAAGGTCAGCGAGAGAGAGAGACCTCAACTTAACAATCAACACAACCATACATAAGTAAAAGTTTTTGCCGAAAATTAGAATGATAGTAGTGAACAATTTAACGCCTAACATATCTTCATCATAAATTAGAAATGCGCCTAAATACCATCTGGCCCAAAGATAACATTTGCCGAGGGTTAAAGATGGTGAAAGGGATAATTATGCAGAGAATAAAACGATAGAGGCCTAGTCTGAACAGTGGCAAGGAGAACAAGAGCTGCTTAAGGACCACAAAATTCGCTGAGGCACACGCCTTCAACGCGGGGAGGGAGGCTGGGATATCGCTGTGGTAGAAGAGTAACTGCCCTGGGAAACGCTGAACATAAAAACCCAGCAACTCGAGTGGAAGACGCAGGGAAAGGGTAACTTCGCTGGCATAGAAATGCAAGGGTTCAACCTCGAATTTGGGAAAAAATCTCCCCATGCAGAGGTACAAGGATCCCATGCTGGGATTACAATCCCCACACGCAGCAAACAAGCGCAGATGTAAATCGTTTGTACTGGGCGAAATTGAGAATTGAAGGCTGGGTAAATACACAGAGTAAATTGTTACTGTTAGGGAAGGAGCAATGACGGGAGGGCGCTCTCAGCCATGCCCGAATTCTATCCAGGTAAGCTAAGGGAGAGAGACCAAGCCAGTCGCGGATTTGTGAGGTGAGCAAGAAGGAGCATGCCATTCCTTGGTGCCCCGGACCTGATTCATGACCAGCTCCCCGTCCAAGGGTAAATAAGACAACAAGATTTCTGGAGGAAGATTCTTCCCTAGGGTTCTCAGCAGTGGAAATCGTGGGCGCCTAAGATGGCCCTAAATCCCCACAGAAAACCTAGGCGCCTCTCTGCGCCATTGTTCCGACAAGGCAAAGCAAGGGAGACACGACTCCGAGGTACAAGGAACACCCAGCAATCATCAACGAACCAAAGTTATGCCCTCGCGGATGGGGGGGAATCGAGTTCTAAAGGAAAGCTTAAGCAGCGAGATCGGTAGCAGCGGATGAACCTACACGGACATGCAGATTCATGGTCATTTATAGGAGGATTGATAGGAAAAATTTACAATATCTGGGAGTCAACAACGAAAAGAAACTCTCTACAAGGATGGAGACGAAGTCGGGTTCCCTGGGTTGCATCTGTTAGCAACGATCTCTGGTCTGGGGATCGGATCAGAGGCTTTAGAGGAACAACTAATCCCAAAAGTGACTTTAGTCAGCAATAATGGAGTAAGATCCATATTGCGAACTATTGCGAACTCGGTCTCAAGCCACAGGAATAATTAGCAGCTGTTATAAAACAGTTTGAATAATGCCCAAACCCTGTGGCGACACAACGGTTGAATTCTCGCTTCCGAAGCTGAGTCAACTACTCCAGCCATCGCCTAAATTCTAACACTACAAGAATATCCAAACTAGCAGAAAGGATCCTATTCCTTGCTATTAAATTAAGTCTCAAGCATATAAGGAAGCTCATCTTCAGGTCATTCCAAAACATTCAAATGCTTGTTGTCATTGAACTGAAATACAAGTGGTTGAAGGGTAAGAGCGCAAGATCGGATGTACTGGATAGTCTCAAGGCTTTTAGTCCAAAAGTAAGGCCTAGCTTTGCTGCATACAAGCACAAGATAAAAATGTTTATAACTTGATTACAATCCTTCTCCATTTACAACAATATATAAACTGAATACACAATCAAATAATATGGCAATTGCAATTCTTAGAATAATAAAATACCTTATCCGACGAGTTGTCGAAGAAGTTTATCCCCCTGGCGCTTCATTCGATCTCATTTTCGCTAATCTCTGAGATCGATACCTCCCAGGAAACGCTAGGGGTACTCTTCTTCCCCCTTATCCTCCTGGGCCGCAAAGGGGCCACGCACACAAAACCAGAGAAAAATCTATCTCCCAGCTCGCCTCACAAGGTCGAGTTACCACTCTGCTTTTGAGCTAGGTATCCTAACTCCCACAAGAAAAATCCGGCAGCATAACCTTACGCATGCCAGTCGTCCTCATTTCCGCATCTCCCCCATTACTTTTATAGAGTTCTTCTTAGTGACACTTGCCAATTTGCACGTTAAATTATTTTTATTTAATTTTTATTAGGAAATATTCTCCCCCATACACTTGTTACCCAATCCCTTAGTTGCACCAGAAATTCACTTAATTAATTAAATTAAATTGCCAATTTCCCTCACCCACCTAAAAGCGTTCCTAAAAACGCTCCTTGTTGTCTCTTTATTCCCTCAATTTCCCTGAATGAGTGATGCCTTTCTTAAAGCTTAGTTGAGTTCATTCTAGGAAAGTTCTCTAGACTAGATTCGTTTCTATGTTCCTCATTCCTTTTGCATTTAATTTTCCCTTTTTGTGTAAGTTCAAATTTAGCAAGTTTTGCACATAAACAACAATTAATTTTTTTATAAATTATTCCTCCTTTAAATATTAAATTTGATTTTCCCCCCTTTATTAATTGCTTAATTAATTTTTAGTCCTCATAGCCTACTTAGACCTAGGCTTTAATTTCAACTAGGCTTAGCAAATATTTAAAGGAAAAGTTATAATTAATAAACTTTACTTATACATAATTATTTTAAGGCTGACCATGTCAAGGTAAGATATTGTTTTCTAGGCACCTAGGTTCATTGACTCACATGTGTTTAAAAAAATCATGACGTGCCCTTCAAGACGCACTATGTGCTCCAAGGGTGCCACTTGCCTTTATTCATGTTTCATTTATGCGACGTGCCCTTCAAGATGCACTATGTGCTCCAAGGGTGCCACTCGCCTTTATTCATGTTTCATTTATGCGACGTGCCCTTCAAGACGCACTACATGCTCCAAGGGTGTCATTTGCCTTTTGATTGATTTTGGTAGACGTCTAACCCTTGGAGTCAAAACTCTGTTAGGCAACCTTGTGGGAGACTAACGACCTCTAAGGAATAAAGACCCTGCTTTATTGCACGCTCCTTCGAATCTTTGTGAGCGACTGTCTTTGTGTTCCCTCACGACATCGTGGCTTTATCGAACTAGGTAATCATTAACCTACAGTCCGAGCCACGACGAGAGTGCTAGTAGGTTGTGGCAGGGCTACTGCCACACCTCTCCCTCAACATCTCTGGTTGTTGTGCATGGCCTCCTTACTCCTAATGTGGGTCTGATTAGCAAGCAATTGTCAGCCTGCATCCATCAACGAAACATGTCAATGATCCAAAAACAACATCATAATATACCCAGTCATATTTCACATGTCCATAAACAGAAATACCCAAACCATATACAATCCACTCCCCGACTCGATCCAGAGTCCAAGGAGGTCCACCGATGCCATCGGCATCCCCAATCTGTCAAATGTCCTGTACACTTAGGAGAAACCCGTCAATAGCATATCCACAACATCATAATCATAATCCATAACCGAAACAGACAATCATATAATGAATCGGATCACTTGCACACAAGTGTCGTCAAGAATAAGTCACATCATGTGTGCGCAAGAGCGGGATGTTACATACACCCCCTCTTGTTTTAAACTTCGTCCCGAAGTTTCACAGTATACAAGTGCAGAAATAAAGTATCTGACAATATATAAATGTATAGTTATCAAACAAAAATGGAAACTGCTGACACATATCATATGTGTCCTCCTAGGTAGCTGAGTGTGGACTATAATTGTCCCACTAGAACTTGACTTGATCAACAGTTCGACATCGTAGCTATCGAATGCGATGGTCCCAAAAGCGGATTGGCTCCGTTGTGAACGTACCCTCACCCGACATCTGCAAGGAACTCATGTCGATCACAAGTGTATGATCACTAACATAAAGTCGCAATATATACAAAAAAAATATTGTGCATACGTCTCCAAGAATGAGGCAAGGCCAGTGGATAGGCCATGACTCCCTTCCTTTCCACAACTTCAAAAGCCCCACAACCTAGGAGAGGGTTTAGCACGCCTTCCGAACTGAATTGAACTCTCATGTTGTTTCACCCGTGATAAAAACTTAGTCGCCAACTTCATAGTTGCGATCAATGCGATGCGCATCAGCATAACTTTTCTACTAATCTTGTGCTTCCTTAGTCCCATGTCTTAACGCTTGCGATTTTTCTTCCATTCCTTGGATTGCTTATGGTCCTTCCAGGAACCTATTCTCAAGTCGATTCCAACTTAATGGCATCCGAAACGATCGCCCATAAAGAACTCAAAGGGCCATCTTAAGGGTACCTTGATGGTTGTTGTTGCACGCAAACATGGTCAATGGTAAGAACTATCCCAACGTTCATGTTGGTCTAACACAACATACATAACATAACCTTCCGAAATTTGGTTCGTTCCTTCGGTCAACCTGTCTATCTCAGGGTGATATGCAGTACTAAAGTTAAGTTGGGTTCCCAAGGCCTCTTGGACTAGTACAAAATCGTCTAGTAAACACAGATCCTAAAACGGACATGATTATTTTAGGCATGCTAGGCAGTCTCACAGTCTTGCTGAAAAAATTCCAACTATGTCAGGTGCCTGATATGTCGTGTGCACAGGAATAAAATGTGCACCCTTCATCAGAGTGTCAACTATCACGGAAATCGAGTCGTGCCTCCTTGCCGTCAGCGACAATCCCACAAGGAAGCCCATCAAAATGGCCTCCATTTTTTTTTATTCTAGAATGATGTGTGGTGGTATTAATCCAATCGGATGTCTATGTTCATCCTTTAATTGCTAACATTCCAGACACCTCGCCAAGTAGTTAACTATGTCCGCCTTCATCCCTAGCAGAAGAATGAGGGATTAAGGTCTACCCTCATCTTCGTGACTCAAAGATGAGCCATGTACACTTCTCTATGAGCTTCGTTTCAGATCAACTTCTCAACTCGTCGTAAGGTGGTACGTAATCCAGTTATTATATCTTGCTAATCAGTCTTTGTCCACAATAAATCCCTCAAATTTTGGTACCAACATGGTGTCTCGTCCGATAAATTCCTTAACCTATTTATACTAGTCATCATTGCGTTGTAAAGTTAGAATCTTTTCACGAAGATTCGTTGGAAGAGGTATCTCGAAAATATGTGTGGTCTCTGACTCAACATGCATGCCACTCTATTCATTGTTCCTTTTATGTAGGTAATCTCAAAATCATACTCGCTAAGAAATTTTGACCAATGCCTTTGTCGCGCGTTCAAGTCACCTTACGTAACAACTGCTCCATTCCACAGTGATTTGTTTTTTTTTTTTGTTCAAAAATTTTGTCTAATTAGATGGCGTCTCCACATCTTCCAGGCATACCTAGTGTCCAACCTCTTCCCAATACGCATTGCGTATCTCTCCACATGCCTTCTCAATTTCCTTGAGACGTAAGTTGTCATTCGACCGCCTGCATCAAGACTCAACATAAGCTTTCCTTGGATGCATCTGTGCATACCAAGAAATCCTCGTCCCTGTCGAGGATCTTTAGTATCGGCGTTGTCGTCAACCGCTCTTGAGCCTTCGAGATGCTTCCGTGCATTCTTGGTCCATACAACTTATGGTTTTTTTTTCTTCATCATTTTCATGGTCGGATTTTCTATCTTTAAAAACCTTCGATGAACCGTCAATAATATCCAGCTAAACCCCCAAAGTTGCATACTTCTGGTACGTTCATCGACGTAGGCCATTCCCTAATAGCCTCTACCTTTGTTGGCTCGACAATGATACCTTCACCATAGATAACATGCCCCAATTGATGAATCCTCGATTGATAAAAGAGAAATTCTAAAGTCCCTGAGATTTGTTCTCTCGTAAACATTGTAGCACCAAGCGCAAAGTTCGTCAAGATATTCCATCCTCCAGGAATATATCAATAACTCCTCAATGAATACTTGATGGTAATCAAGAAGAGTCTCCACGACCCATCCATATTCCTTATGAGAACAACAGTAGCACCCCAAGGTGACATACTTGGACGTATAAGTCCTAGGTCCGACAACTCCTTCAGTTGCATTTTCAACTCCTGTAACTCAGGGGTCGACATCTGATAAGACGTTCTCATTATCGCTTATGTTCCAAGTTTCGAGTCAGTTTTAAACTCCAACTCTCTTGCGGGCAACAATCTGGGAATTTTTCTTGAAACAGGCCAACAGTACTCGTGCCACGGGAAGGTCCTTCAAATACTTTTGTCAAGCCCTTGTCGTTCAATGCCAAGATTGCATATATCTTGCATCCCTGCACATGATCTTCTGTAGTTGTAGGGAAGAATGAACCTCAGGGATACTCCATGTTTTCTTCCTACAATCACACTTCTCCTTCCCTCATCTTCGGTCTAACTCAACCACTTCATCTTACTATTGAGCATCGCATCATGTGATTCCAACCAGTCCATACTAATTATGACGTCATAAGATCCTAATATCATGATGTACAGGTTGGTCTTCGTGAAAAAATATCCCAAGTTAAGGCTGCAATCTGTAACCTTCCTCCACCCTTTTTCTTGGCTCCCGAATCCATTTCTACATAGCCTAACTCGTCCTGTTCGACTGCCTTTACCTAAATCCCTTCAGCACAGTCTAGAGAAAAGCTCTCTGAGCACCAGGATCTAACAAATACTAAATTTTGGTTGGCGATGGTACTTGATGCCTCAAGCAAAGTGGACTAGTGCTCGGGCTGGCCGTTATTCACCGCGGTCAAGAATACGGTGGGCCTTGCCCATATCCACAACGGTAGTGTGTCCTGTTGACCTGGATGCTCTGGCCTTTTCAACTGGACAGTCTTGCTGGTATGGTGTCTCTCCACATGTCCAACGTCTGTCTCCGGTCCAGTACTCCCGGCTCCGAAGTAGAAGTTGTTGGCCGTCCAGCCTGAGATCCTAGTTTGTTCTGCCGATAGGCCTAATTGCGGTTGTTGGCGACGTTCCCCTGTATGGTTCTTTTGCTGAGGAACCCATCGTTGTGGTGTCGTGAACAAGGGTTATATAGACGTATATTGCTACGAGGATGTCTTTTCTAGTTGGCGTCTGATGCTACTGCATACCAGATGTCATCAGTCCAGACGGTCTTGCAGGAGTCCTGCCCTGACTTCCTCGGTCAATTCTTCCTCAACTATGAGGCCTACTGGACTACATCGTACAATGTCTGAGGCATTTAGATCCTCACCTTCACACGAAAGTTGGATTTAAGCCCGAACACGAACTTGTTTATCTCTAGCTTCTTTGTGTTCAGATGCGAGGCATACCGAAGTAGCTCCATAAATCTGGTCTCATAATCTGGCACCATACGACCACCCTGTCATAAGGAGCTGAACTCATCGAGTTGGCATTCAATTCATTCCTATGACAATTACTTATCCCAGAACCATTCCTCAAATCATTCCCGTAACATGGCTTTGACGACCATGTTTAGTTGAGGTAGGAGTGTCTTCCACCATATAAGAGCGCTCCCCTTTAGTTGAATACCACCATGCAGACCTTCGTGTCGGAGGTCGTAATCGCGAAGTGCGAAGCACATCACCTTGTTCTCAAGCCATGCCTCGATGACTGAGCCGTCCGTGGAACTCATGAACTTGGGAACTTAACCTTCTCGAGTTCTCCATTAATGCTACCAGTACTAGCTGGGGCACTCTGTGGACCCTCAGGGGTATAGGCACCCTAACCTCATCTTAGTACAAACGGTTAGTCAAGGCCTCTGACATCTCCTTGGAAGGACCTTGTCAGACCATCCACATCCCTTACAACAATCCACTCCTACCCAAGGACTTTTTCTTCCCCTTGGGGGTTAGACTCTTACGATGTGGGATCTTCTGGAGGCATCGCACCTCCTTCCCGAGCACCACATTGTTAATCTCTGCGACATCCTCTAACTGTGATTACCGCAAGGACAGGTTAAAATTTTAATCAACGAAAAGTTATTAATCAAGGGCTTAATACAGGGGAAGACGTGACTATCCACAATCATAGGGTTGAACCCACTCTGATACCATATGTAACGGCCCCCGCCGTTATGAAAACCAAGCGACATACAACAGACCAAAAAAAATAAATATTTTAAAGCTGTGATAGGAAAATCAAAACAACTTAATAAATAGTCAACATCATTTATACGTCAATTGCATATGTTAACGAAACAATGATAATGCATTAATAATCCAAAACAACACATTGCCAACACCTCGTCATCATGAACCATGACACACACATCAATATATTAGCATATTAATTAAAAGTTTTCCAACATCATTGCATTCTACCATTAATAATGATGCAAACCAGTACAAATCTTAAGCATTCAATGCATCTCATAAGGATCATCATCAGATATAATTAAGAAAACATATGATACCATAACGAGTCATAAGGATCATAAATATAATCACAAGATACACATATATACTACCTTCCCAACCTACCCTGCAAGGTTAGGACCTCCAGGACACATAAGCAATGCTCAAGCCCAGGTTCCAATTGATTTTAACCAATTAAGGTATCAACATTGGTGATTGTTCTGAGAAACAAGGAGGTGTCTACATCCGACCCACACAATCAAGTCCATGTCTTCTAAGCTAAATCAAAATCATCAACGATCATTAAGGTGCAAAAGCATTTTTATAACCAACACATGTAACATACATTCTATGGCGCAAGAGAACTTAATCACTAAATCAATCAAGCAACGACATATGCCAAGGCACAAGATAAACAATTTATTTTTACTTATGGATGGTTAAGGCGATGATAATTT
>JASDQU010107094.1:13751-27894 GCA_032191745.1 Picea mariana
TCCAAACTTGGTTATCTAAGATTGGAAAAAAAATTGCATTGTGTGTGAGTTCAACCTAAAAAATGGCATTTTGTTGTAGCTAGCCAATAATAAGTAGAATTGGTTAGTCAATAGCATGTGTAATAAAAGTAATTTAAATGTTATGAAACAATAACTATTTTGTTAAGCATATGTAAAATATTGGAGAGAAAGAAAAATATTTGTAGTTAAAGGAAAATTAATGGATGGTCAATGATGAATAGAATGCGGCCTTTGGAAGGACTAACAACCGGTAATCTAAAACTTCAAATTTTTGGAATTTTTATGGGGATATTTTTTTATCATTTTTTACTGAAATCCCACCAAAAATTGTTGGAACTTCAATTTTGAATAATTGAATATTGATTGATTAAATCTTTTAAAAAACTTAGTCATAATAATAACAACTACTTCTGTAATACAACTTACAATATTACATTATTATAACCTACTAGATTACATTCTCAAATTTTCTTCAGAAAATAATTACTAATAACATTTCATCAACTAATTAATATTCTAAAATATTCTTACCCTTTTCACCATATCCTAACTCTTTTTTCAAGGCAGATTTTTATTTTTTTATGTGCCTCCATTGATCTCTCCCATACATCTTCTTCAATTGCTATGTCTTTTAAATTGGAGAGCTTCTCTATTCCTATGGGCAATCTCTTCAATGATCTACACTGCCATATTGACACGGATTGAAGTTTGGGCAATGTCGCCTCCATCCACACTACATTTGATAACGAGATTGATATACTCTCTAACATGGGCATGTTAAATATATTCAAGTGCTCCAACATAGGAAATCCACAACGCTAATCCCCAACTCCCTCACTTCATGTAACCCTTCTAGTGTCAATACCCTTAAAACTAACAATCTCTCCAATGGTGGAAGCTCATGTAGTTTGTAGAAAAAGGCCAAAGACAACACCTCCAATCATTCAAAGTCACAAATACAATTGGGCAAACTTATCCCTTGGTACCCTATAAGATGAAATGAATGGAGGTTCTTCATGTTTTGAATGTCCGGGGGAAGACCCTCCATTACATCATTCCGACACTCATATTGATGAAATGGATGGAAGAATTAATTTATTTCTACCATCTCATGATTTTTTTTATTTGAATTGGTGTAGCTTGGAAAGGAGCCATAATGTTGAGGAGTTGGCAAGGGGGCTTACTTGTTGAATTTTAATATTTTTTGCAAAAGAGAATTCTTCCTTCTTTTTAACCTTGATGAAATACCGACAACATCATGAGAAGTAAAATATTTGAATCCTAACTCATCACTTGATCATGTGAAATTCCATTCATATGCAAGATTAGTCATTGGATGAGAAGGAGTACAACTAGATATCATTGACAATACAAATGCATGAGCTGACATAAGCACTTTTCATCAACAATTTCAAAGGACAAATGATTTAGGAAATTTCATAAGCCTATGCTACCAAGTGAGATAAATCTCCATGTAAACATTCTTATCCCAATCTCTCACTAAGTCATTCATATAACACCTAAATCAATGACATGATGCATTCATAATCATTGATAAATCTGCAAGAGAATGTAAATTCAAACTCAAAACTTTCATGGGCTTACCTTGATGTGATTTTCATGTACTCTTGTGAATAATGAAGCACGCTTATCCTTCATTCACTTCCACCTTCATAGTGTTGGTCATTGGCCTAACATTGATGATTTGAAGAGTAATACAACCATCAATACCTTAAACATGAATTCATTGTTGTAGCATACACTAATATTTCAACCAAGCAAACTTTAAAAGGAAAACAAGATAATGTGTGTTGTTATTCATGGTATGGAATGGAGGTTTGCAAGGTAAGTGGTAGTAAAGTATGGGTAATGGAGGTATTTATGAAATCAAAAAATGGGTTTGCATAGCATGCTTTATGGAATTTTAAATTCAACCACCATATGGAATGCAAAAAGGTCCCTTTAGTAACCTAAGAAAAGATAACATGGAAAATCAAGTATAGAAATATTATATAGCATATAGTATCCATGTGCTTCTTGCAGATAGTGCACCATAAGGGATGAGCGATGAATCTAAGAGTTGAAAATCTAGTTAGGTGAAATGTATGCATGTAAAGTTAACTATCATTGACCCTTAAAACATAATAGAGAAATGGTTGTCAATGAGAGACATGATATGAAATGAGGTGAAGTTGAGTGACCGATTATCCCTAGAATAAAAGGTTAGATTATGCACACTTGAAATTGGTCATAAGAACAAAAAGGTGAATGAAATAGATGGTGTAATGTTGATATCTCACACACAAAGTGAAAATTTTCTCCAAGGATGAAAGTATTCATAATAATGCACAACTAAAACAATGAAATAGAGGATTTTCCTTGATTTTTTCATTGTTTTCCATGTCCTATAGTAAATTTTTTATGTTTCTCCTTCTCCAGTGGAATATCCATTTGACGATACTTTCTTGCATTCACTATTTCTTTAAAAACCAATGGAACATGTATATCAACTTTGTCTTCAAGAACAATAGTGCAATAAACATTCTCTCATCCTCCACTGCCTACATGTAATACTCTTTTAGTCTTGGCATCAAAAGTATAATTGCATTAGAGAAATGTTAGTCTCATGCTAATAGGTTTCCTATGATGTACACATAGGAACCTAGTGCATTGACCATTTTTCTCTTCTCTTATATAAGTAGAGCTCATTTCCCTTTCTAAATAATCAATAAGTCTTTTCAAAGAAAATACAAAATAAACATAGTAGATCCTAAAAGGTGAAGATGCTTAAGTCATGCCAAAAAATGAAAGGAAATAAAAAAAAATATTTCCTTGACCATCAAACATATTAAAAGAATTCATAATAATGGAGAACACATTGAGTGCCCACAAAATAAATAAAGGCATATATTAAGCCTAAGACCGTATCTTTCTCAAATAAATGTCATGACAAAAATATGAAAAACAATTTTTTAGTCAACAAGGGTCTTTAACTTTAACCCAAACCCTTGACTCAATGGAAATCAAATGAAGCCAATCATTGCATAGAAAAAGGTTCAATCAAACATCAAATGAAAACTAGAAGCATTCAACGGCCTAACACATTTTTAACCAAAATAAACTCAAAATTCTAAACTTGACAAAATGCTCAAAAATGAAACAAACAAACAAACCATTAAAATTTATCAACATATTAGAGCAAGACATCAAAGAAATTTCATCTACTTGAATGAACCCATTCTTGCTTAGCGGAATTCTTGTTAAATCAGGTATCTACCCTTTAATACTAGGACATTATCTATGTGAAGAGATAGGTCCCATCTTCATCAAATTCCAACTTCATTTCCTATCACATACAAGAAAGAGACAATGTAATAGTTAAATATCAAAACATCAATCGTAAAATAAATTGCATCAAGAAAATGTGGCTCCAAAGTTACAATGAAAAACACAAAATACAGATTATATAACCTATTTTTACCTGAAATGCATCCTCAAATTGGTATATAGTAATCTTGCTATGATAAAGAATTTTCGACCTACTCCAAAAATAGAGGAAGAACGTATCACAAGAATCACATCATCTTTGCTATTCCATTCACTATTTCTTGCACCACCAATGGAACACATATACTGAAATAAGTGTCCCCTAGGCCCTCATACATATTGGATTAGCTCAAATATTGTTGTATATCAATTTTCAGTTCTCATCTTGGTGCTCATTTTCTTCATTATGAAGAAAGACCCTCTCTAGATGGACTATCATTATGAGCCTCCAAAGAATTATGTTATGTATCAAGTTCATTAAAGAAACTCGTTATATTGTTTTCTCCCCTTCTATCACAATCTTATCGCCAAAGAGCTAGTGCTCTTTCATATGGAAAAGTGGTAATGTCATACTTTGTTACATATAATCTTAAACATATATCCATATGTTTATCAATGTTGTTCCTCATATTTGACTTCAAAAATGATAGTGCACTAAACATTCTATCATCCTCCACTAATCCCAAAAACATGGTTTGACACAAATTCGCTAATTTGAAATATTCAGATATGTTTTCCTGTAAGTATTGGATAGCACCTAAAATAGTCCATAATCTTGTTACTACACCATATTCTAGAGGATTCTCCAAAGCGCGAAATTGATTCCATGTTGTTTCAATGAAGCATGTGGCTTGTTGAAACAATTTTGATTGATCCAAAATACCTTCAACCTGTTCTCCATGTATCTCAACCTTCTTGCAAAAGTGGTTCACTAAAGTATTTAATTTTTCCACAAAGTCATGTTTTAAAGTAGGTTGACATTTTATATTGTTCCTATATTTAGGGTACACCACAGACATGGCCTCCAACAATTCATCTCGAGGGAATCATTCTCTTATCTCCGAAGACAGTGATTTTCCAATTTCTATCAAGTTTTGTCTCACTGAAATGAAAACATTGTCGAATAGGTATCTTGACACAGGGCGCTCTTTGGTGGTTCGTCCTATATTATCAATATAATGAAAATGAACCATATACCCACACACTTCCATACATAGTATCCCTTTTTCATCAAACTTCAAATAATTTTCAATATTTTCTATATCAATGATCGTAGTCCAATTTGTAAACCGTGGACTTGTGAAATACTCTAGCATCGTATACAAATTATCCAATGAAAGGCATGCACATTTTCTTGCATTTGTGTATTCTTCAATATACATTGTGCGAATTTGAGACATTTTCATGAGGACATTCATTTCATATAGCATAGTAATAATTCCAACCAATGTTAATAATGTCTTTATCTCAGTTAGTCGAAAGAGAATATCTTGAGCTTTATCTACACTGAAGCAATGATCATACATCACCCCTACCAAGGACTGGTACTCACTAAATAATATTTGAGCTAGTCCATTCAATGAGATCCATCTTGTATCAACGTATTTTAATAGCTTGTTAACATTTGTAACACCATCAACAAATTTTTTGGACTACGAGAAAAATATGCATAAGCCACTCATACAAGATCTTCAACTTTTGAAACTGATGGAAACTTGCTTACTATTTTAAATGCAAGATTCATCCTATGAGCCATACAATGAATACTCAACATATACATTGAAGCTAATAGTTGTAGTCTAACACAAAGGCCATTCATTTGTCCTTGCATTATTGATGCTCCATAAACTCCAACACATACTAACTTTTTTTTGATCATTAAATGATCCATACCACCAATTTCCTTCAAACTATTATTAACAAGTTCATAAATATTTTTAGCTGTAGAATTCTCTTTCATTTTATGAACCCCAAGTAGATAGGAATGCCTAATATGGTCATTGAACATATAAATACTCATACAAATCCATGAAGTATTATCAATAGTTGTAACCTCATCCAAATACAATGACAAAAACCTACCACTTGCAATCTTCTCTTTCATATCATCCTTTTCTACTTGAGCTAGATATTTTTCCCATTCCCAACCACTCGTTAAAGACCAATGAGAATATGGAAAGTTTGGCATTTGAAGAAAAGATAGATATTTTATGTAATCTGGATAATCTGTCATAGGATGACCATTAGATAAGATGTGAAATATGGTGCTTAATTGAATTGTCTTGGATAACAAATTTATTTCCATTGGCTTTTTGAATAGAGATGTGATTCTTCCTCCACCTGCCTCAAGTTTTTCTTACTTATTGAATATTCATTATATTCATCAGCATATTTGACATGTCGACATTCCTCGGAAGATTTCCATCTGACAATATATTTTTCCTCGCCATCTACAATTTTATTTTCATACACCTTTCCTACATGATTCTCAATTGTATCTAACTTCATCTGAAATGTCGTTGGCGTGCCGAGTTTCCAACTACATATATTGCATCTAACTTTTGGTTTCTCTTTCTCATTTTTTGGAGGTAATGGTTCAATAAATGGAAATTTTGAGACCTAATCTGGTTGGAAGCCTCTCCCTATGTCCCATTGGACTTTTGGTCTTTTTCGTGAATTGGTTGTGTTCTTTTCCAATGAAATATTTTCGACATTTGTACTGCCAATTTCTGGTGAAAATGCATTTATCTCACTTTGATCATGAGAGGAACATATTTCCTTATCTATTATTTGGATATTAGATGCATTCTCACAAGAGTTGACATCTCTTTCAATGATAGGTTGCTCAAAAGAGCTCAAAGAATGAATATAATGTGGATCCTTGGATTGAGGTCTTTGAAAGTATGATGATAGATCATTTTGTCTTGATCTTTTCTTCCCACGATCAGTGTTTGACATCTCAATAAATATTCCACAATTGAAATTTCAAATTGATCTAGAAGCCAAAAGTTAAACCTGCAAGAGAAATAATATAAAATTAGTAAAATTCCTACTAAGTATAGAATATCTGTATGTATTTATATTTATTATTTTTTTTATAAAATCAAATTCTCTAACTTATCCTTTATTGTATATAGTTTATATGATTCAACATCTACCAATTAACAACATTAATTATCTCATGCTAATCTTCAGCTTGTAACCATTTTATATTTTCAGGATAGTTGTCTTATACAATCTATTGACTACAACCTTATAATGCTTCTATATCCATTATTGACTACAATTCCCCTTTCAGCAACCATAGAGATGAATTTGTTGGCAATGTGGCAATCACCACACACACAAAGGCTTTTGGAAATTAAAATACTATTATAATAGTTCTAGTGCATTTATTGATCAACCCAAAATCCATAGCTAGCCTCTCACTGTGACCACATAGTAGGTATTCCTTGTCTTCCTCATCCACATCATGTAATAAAAAACTTATGTTAGGAACATACCTCCCCCCCCTCTCAATCTTCCTTGCAAAAATTTCTAACATTGCATAGATTTTATCTACCTGTGGACGTGACCTGTCTCTAGCATAGAACATATGAAAATTGTTATCAACTTAAATCCAGGTGGACCCTAGGTTATTGTTCATCCCTCTTTCTTCCATCATTTCTATTACCTTCCCCACATTATCCCACCTACCAGTTGTGGCATAAATATTTGACAATTGAATATAATATCTAGCATTCTCATCTTCTAGATAAAAAAAATAAAGTTATTTTGCATCAAATTCCCCAAGTTATATATTGCAATAAATCATGCAGGTATTGAGCAAGGCTCTCCACACCCCATCAACACATTTTAAAGGAATATTTTAGGCTTTTAATAAAGGCATATGCATTATCCAGTTTCTTTGCATGAACAAGAAGATCGACCATACAAGCATAATGATTTAGTCCAGGAGTGATACGCTAATGTTTTCCTCTCACAACAATTGTGAGATAGGATGCCATCAAGACAATATTACTTAGAGTTTTTGATAATGCCATTGGTTCCATTTTCATTTCAGGGAGAAGAGGGACTACCAAGACAGTAATGGCATGTGGATTGCATGCTATACTTCTATCTATTGGAGTTATTGTGGGATCTATAGCCAACTTTGAACTATTGTGTCTTAAAGAATGGGAAAGAGTACTAGAGAACTGATTAAAATTTAAAGTATAGTGCTAATAGTACATTGAAAAATTTTGAAATATCACAAAGCATCCTGAAGAAAATATTTGTGCTTTTGTCACTGTCTAGTTGGCAGTGGCATACTTGATTCTTGGAATAAGGTCGTGACATCAAAAAATGTTGCTAACAATGGAAACAGAGATACAAAGTTGGAAGATAAGAAGTTCAAGTCTATTTAAGTTCAGGATAATGTTGTTAAACCTAAGCATTTTTCAAAATAATTCATCAAATTTTACAGCTAGAAAACAAATGGCATATCAGGTGGCAGAGCATTTGGTGGAAAATATCCAGAAAAGATGATTTGGAATCTCCCCAAATCTGAGTTGAAATCTTCCTTGATATCGTATTGATATTTTTAGTTATTACCGATAGAAGGCATGCTTTCCGAGACTACAAACCAATAATATTGATAGTTTTAGTTATTACCGATAGAAGGTATGCTTTCCTCCTAAAACAATTGACATAGGTTGAGGAATTTGATCAGGATTGACATAATATTATTTTCTCCAAAATTGTATAGTAACCAAGTCCAAATATATATTGTCACATGATCCATACTAAAATTCTAATCACGAGGATTAGGAGGGAGGTGTACCATATATCACATGTCAATTGATAAGTTATTTATTGTTGGTAGAGAGCATAAGAATGAGAATTGAGTAAGAAACTACAAAGCAATCAACAATCCTCCATTAGCAATTGTGATCAATGAGGGTATTGAAGGATCAGATTATGTTACTGAGAGGGGGGGGTGAATCAGTGACAGGACAATTATATCAATTTTTACTTATTAATGCAAAACAGAATCTTAACATAGTATTTTATCGTAGAACCTAAATGGGAAAAACCACAAACTCTTTTCTATTAACTGCAAAATTTGTTTTACATGTTACATAGAAGGAAGATGTACTTCCTCTTTGATCAGCACCAACTGATCAGAATGCACCCACACCCTGGTTTACCAGCACCAATTGGTAGGAGGCTACAACCCCCTATTTAGTCAGCTACAACTGACAAGGAAGCACCAACTCCCTCTGCATGCACCAACCTGCCCTTGCAACACCCAACCACCCTTAATGCATAGGTATTAGCTTTTCTTCCTGGAATCTACTTTAGCTTTTGATCTTCTTTTCTAGACTATAGACACACTTTCTTCTCACCACTTTTTCTTATTTATATACTCTTCGAACGGGTGTGAAATTTAAAACATCGTGTTCCTATATTTGAACCATTGTACCTTTTCATTTAAAATGATAATTAAACTTTAATTAATATTATTTTTCCTTTTTATTCTTTATTCATATTTTCATGATTTATTCTCTTTTAATCATGACTGTGTATCAGTTCATTTTTGTCATGAGTTGATCACAGACATGGATAGACTCATTAGATCGTACTCTTGTTTTTTCTGCATTCTCATCTCACCAACAGAACATACTCGATCATCATGCCTCTTCAATTAACTTAATTATAATCATTGTTTTATCATTTTTATAGTGAAGGCTTTCCATAAATTGATCACTGTCATGGATGAATTTAATCCTTTAAATTCGATCCTGAATCTTTGTTAATTTCACAGAGACCAGATATTTCGTGAAGGTGCTTCCTTCAAACCATCACATATGACTGTGTGTTACAGAACCATGGGTTTACCAAATATAGCGATGTATAGTAAAACGCTTATAGCATATGACCAACGACATAGAATCAAAGGCTTACCAACTTCGGCAACGCATTACAATATGCAATTCCAAACCTCTTTACCATATGACCAATGACGGTGACCTCACGTTTAGTCGAGACGAGCGCTTATTTATTGAATGAACATGATTCATTCTCCCGATGTGATGGACAGTTGATAGGGTTTCGGTACTTTTTCGTTCGAGTCTTCATGACCTCCAACTCTTCAAAACTCCCGATTACGATATCGTTGATATGATCAGACAGTTCATGTCTATTTAGCGGAGACAGATCAACGATCTACTTTAAACCTTAAACTGATCCTTTCTTTCCTTAATCTGACGGTCGAGACTTGATCAGGCATTGAGATGGATGGCTGAAGGAATTTCGGTACTTCACCTATCGAGACTTCGAGATGTGGAACATGTCAAAACTCCCGAGTGTCGATTTCATGAAAGAGACCAACGGTTCGATCCTTGCTTAGATCAATGGATCTCTACTTCTCCTAAGCTTTCGAGAGTTAAATGACTCTCAGCCCTTATCCCCCTTGCAGCTTCACTGGATCCAATGGCACACGACTATCAACACTTCTCCCTCTAGAGAATTCTACCGTCCGTCTAGAACCCTGATGGCTCTTCAGACATCTAACGACTGAGATCTATTTTAGATGATCCGACGGTCCTGATCTAATCGTTATTTCGCATTTTGGCATTCTTGTGATGGAGGGTATCGATACTCCATGTTGTAATTTCGCATATGGTGAACTCCTGATAGGAGTTGCCTTGCTCGAAACTCGTGAGACTCCAAATGATTCATGAAAGATCACCAGTCCATGGCCTCGGTGATCCGATGACTGACGGGGTTTCGACACTTTGAACTTATAGCATCTTTACCTTACTTATCCTATCCTTCCACATTGAGATGATCTGACAGCTAACAGGAATCGGGTTTAATCTGACAGTTGCTGAGGCTCTCGAAGTAGATCAATGGTCGTCAACATTCCTTGATCCAATGGTCTAGATCTAATCGTGATTTTGCATTCGGTATTTCAGAGGTTAGAGCACCTCCCTTCTTCCAACTCTTGATTTCCCGATATCCAATATTCCACTCTCGTCATATCGACGACCCACGTTGCTCCCCCTTTTTAGCTTTGGATCTAACGGTCCATGTCGCTCCTCCTCCTGAGATTTGGAGTTTGAATGAGTTCAACGCTTATCCTCCTTTCAGCTATGCTGGATCTAACGGCCCACGGCTATTTTTTCCTGTTGTCTCTAGCAATCTCTACCATTCATCGAGATCATCGATGGCTCCTTTCTCTGAACTTGACACCAAACCTTTTGAGCTTAACTCATTCAAGTATTCGCTTCTCCTGTTCGCTCTTTCGATCTCTGCACACTGTTGACATCTTCTGCTTACTAATATACCTATTTGACATCAATGACAATCTCAACTGTGGTAATTCATCATTAACAACAGATCATCAATTCGACTGTTGACATCAATGACAATATGTCCAACAGGTATCTCACTGCATGAATTTTGGGAGGGGTTTGGGTAGGTGGGCACCAAAAATACCATGGATATATGGGTAGTTTGATGTTTCACTAAATAAATAATTGTAGTATTATGAGTGGATATCAAGTGAGGAATCACCCAAATTCCCACAACCAATGGAAAGATGGCATGTGGCCAACTCATGTGGTTAGTGTGGCAATGGTCTCACAAGGAAAGTCGCACGAGGACAATCATGGAGGTTGAGGAGTTGAATATGGTATTTATATAGTGGTCATAAGGTATTCATTGGGAGGGAATCCATCATCCATTAACCCACAGAGAAAGACATAGTTTCCTTGTGAAGAATATGAAGGTGACAAAGCTAAGGAAGAAAGAAGAACTTGTGTAGTGAGAAACTCAACAATTAAATAGATTTGGAGAAGAATCCAATCATGAATCTTGTTGTAAGCCTAAATTGACATTGTAACCTAACATGTAATTTTGGAAAAGTGCCTTGAACATCATATTTTGTAGTAGAACAAGATTCCATCACTTCCAAATGTACTTCTCATGAGTTTAAGCATAATAGACAAGTTGTGTTATTATCTTCTATTTCATGTGTTTGTGTGTTTGTGTGTTTACTTATGTGTATTGTTGTGTTTACTTTATGTGAGAGGTTGTCTTGAAGGTGTTTTGGACAACAACTAGAGGTGTTCTGAAAAACATCTAAAGGTTGTTCTGGACAACATATAAGGTCCTTTTTTGAGGGTGGAATAACTCAGTTATGGGCAGCAATATGAGGCAACTTTAAGGACAGTTCTGAGACATCCTTAAGACCAGATTTGGGGCAACCAACAAGCAACAACAAAACAGTTTTGTGACACCATCTAGAGAATAGAAAAAGCTATTGGTAAAGGCTCAGATATATTGAAGACATAGTGACAATAGTAAGAACTATTGTCTTAGTGCTAGTATCTTATCTCCCTGTTTCTAGAAGAGTCTTGTAAGTTCATTGTACTTGTTTGACTGATCAATATATCACAAGAAGAAGTTTGTTGGGTTTTCTTCCCCTTGAGGGTTTCCCAGGATAAATACTTGTCCTCTATGTGAATGTCTTTCTTTCATTGAACCTTATTCTTCAGTTAATGTTCTAGTTAATTGTTAAATGTTAAAGAACACTACTGTGAACTATTGTTATCTGTTTAAGCCTTGGAAATTAACAGAATGGAGGTGTACCATATATCACATGTCAATTGAGAAGTTATTTCTTGTTGGTAGAGAGCATGAGAATGATAATTGAGTAAGAAAATACAAAGCAATCAACAATGATCCATTAGCAATTGTGATCAATAAGGGTATTTCACCGCATGAATTTTGAGAGGGGTTTGGGGAGGTGGACACCAAAAATACCATGGATATATGGGTAGTTTGATTTTTCACTAAATAATTATTTGTAGTATTATGAGTGGATATCAAGGGGGGAATCACCCAAATTCCCACAACCAATGGAAAGATGGCATGTGGTTATTGGTTGTGGAGCCTGATTATCTTCCTGATTCAGAGGTCTTTTCTTTCATCCATGTTTATACCCCATGAAGACTTTACACCCCAGGAGTATGTACACTCTTCCACGTAGGGGAGTGCAGAGGGGGGTTACCCCCTCTGCGAGTTTCGGGGGGATATCCCCCCGAATGGGGGGGTCCGAGGGCAAGCGAGCCCCCGACGAGGGTTCGAGGGTGAAGCCCCCGAAGGAAAAATTGCCTTGTAAATGTATATTATAATTTCATTGTAAATCTGGATTGTTCATTATAAGGTCGCAGATCTAACGGTAGAGATTATGTTAGGGTTTTTTGCCCTAGAAGGAAACCCTCTTTTATGAGGGAAATGTATTGCGGCTAGGGTTGATGGCAAATATTGTATTCTGAGATAGGATACTGTGAGAGAAAGAAGAGGAAGTTACAGTGGATTTGTTGTAGGTTGTATCCCTTCATATGTTGGATAATAATAAAGGAAGGACCTGGCAATTTCTCTGGTGGACGTAGCCCACACTGGGTGAACCACGTAAATTTGTGTCTCTATTGTATTGTGTATCTTCTATTTTTGTTTTTGCATTTGTTTTATTTTATTTCTCCATGGTCCAGTTTTTCTAACAGTGGCCAACTCATGTGGTTAGTGTGGCAATGGTCCCACAAGGAAAATCGCATGAGGACACTCATGGAGGTTGAGGAGTTGAATATGATATTTATATAGTGGTCATAAGATATTCATTGGGAGGGAATCTATCATCCATTCACCCACATAGAAAGACGTAGTTTCCTCATGAAGAAGATGAAGGTGACAAAGCTAAGGAAGAAAAAAGAACTTTTGTAGTGAGAAACTCAACAATTAAATAGATTTGGAGAAGATTCCATTCATGAATCTTGCTATAAGCCTAAATTGACATTGTAACCTGAGATGTAATTTTGGAAAAGTGCCTTGAACATCATATTTTGTAGTAGTACAAGATTCCATCACTGCCAAATGTACTTCTCATGAGTTTAAGCATAATAGATAAGTTGTGTTATTATCCGTTATTGCATGTGTTTGTGTGTTTACTTATGTGTATTGTTGTGCACTCTTAGACGTTGCATCTAGTAGTTGCACCATCTAGTATTAGAGAAGGTTGATACCTACATCAAAAGAGACAAATAAATTAAGAGGATATTGTTGTATAGAGTTGTTGAGGGACAAGAAAGTGTTGGTGGAGTATTATTGGGTAGAATTGTGAGAAGAATCTATAAAGGAGAGTTGCAAAAAAGGAAGGAGATTGCATATCAATAGAAACATGTCATGTAGGAGAGGAAGAGTATTAGACTACTAGTTAAGATAGGTAGAGGAAATGAAGAAGAGGTTGATAATGAAGTCATATGATTTTTTAGAGCAATATCTCCCAAAATGGATGTCATGGAAGAATCCCATAGAAAGGGAATTGCAGTAAGTTTGATGATGTGAGTGGAAATTAAGAGTAATAGGAAGACCCAAGAGAAGAAATTACAAAATCCAATGCTCATGAGGAGAAAGTGATAAGGTATATACAAATCTGGGATGTAGACCTATAATGGAGAGTCCTACATTCTCATCAAGTCTGAATCCAAAAGAATTAATAGGATGGATTGGGGAAATGGAGAGGCCCTTTGAGTTTGAAAAAAGTGAACACCATAGAAGAGTGAATTTTTCATTTACTAAGTTGAAATGTCATGAATCCCCATGGTAGGATAATTCTTAGCCAGATAGATATAAGAAGGGAAAAGATAAGTACAAAATTTGGGACAAAATGGTTTCCAAGTTCAAGGTTAAGTTATTTCATGTTTGTTATTCCCTAATTATTTTTAGGAAGCTACAAAACCTGAGATAG
>JASDQU010107094.1:32883-52068 GCA_032191745.1 Picea mariana
AGGATGGATCTAATCCTAAATTATATGATCCATTGAAGATGATGAAGTATCTATCCATGGTAGCAACCATGAAAAGAAACATGTGTTCAAGTGTGACTTTAGAAGAAGTATTCTTCAAAAAGAAGCCTTAAAGTATCATTGGTTGTCCATCCACATCCATGATCCTATGATGAAAGAAAAAAGTTGGAATATTCAGGGCATGGAATCTATAGAAAACTCCATGGACCCAAGATATAAAGAGAATCATGAGGAAGAACATGAAGATTCCAAGAAAGAAAGAAAATCTAGAACAACCAGTCATTGTATTAAGAATCACAAGACTAATATCCTAATATGAACTCACTAAAATAAATCAAGCAGAGGAATTGAAAGTTGTGATGAAGAACATTTTATGGAAGACTTATGAATGTAAGCAATGTGAGATCCAGAACTAGAGGTTCTCCTAGATGGAGGGAGAAGACTATGATGATTGTTTGTTCCAGTAAACTAGACATACCTCTACAAGAGCCATTATACCATCCGCAATATCCATGGGTTGGAGTTTACATCAAATGAATGCAAAGACTGTTCTCCAGAATAATTGAACAAAGGGCATATGTAGAGAAACCTCAAGGCTTTGAGGTATACTAGAAAGAGACCCTTGAATGCAGATGGAATAAGATCTTGTATGGATTCAAACAACTTGGTGCAGATCATCCAATGCACAAAAAAAGTGTGTTGAAAACTTTCTATAACAGAGATATTGTATCAGAATGCTTACTCAGAAGTCCAGGATAATGGATTGCTAATCCATGACAAACTCTCATGATGACATAAGAAGTGCCACTTGGATATGTTCTAGTTTGAGCTCTTCCACAATGTTATGAGCTAGCAGGAAACAAAAGAGTTGAAACTTACTATGATATACTATAATGATCAGAGCTATATGAAGCCTCCAGAGAAAACCAATGTTCTAGAAAGACCGAAGTACATTAAGATCAAGAATTACATTCTCCATGATGAAGTTCAGAAAAGAGAAGTAGTTCTCCAATATATCTCCACAGATGAGCAGATAAGCAAATATTTTGGTAAAGGCTCTATCCAAGATGAAAGAGTTTGCATACTCAAGAAACAAGTTGGATCTCGTGGAGACGAGTTCCTTATTGAAAAGGGAAGAGATGACTCCCAGGTTGGGAGGGAACACTGATGTATTATTGATTTATGGACAGTCATTTTTCAGTTCGAAAAATGGTTCAGGATGAGCAGTTCCTTTCTAGTTCGAAAAGTGGTTTGAGATTTCTGACGAACAAGCATTTCCAGTCCGAAAAATGGTCCAGATCGAATAGTGATTTTTGTAATGAAAATGGTTCGATGGATTGTTGATGTACCATAGACAATGATTCCCTTGTGGCCAATGTGGGGGAAAGGTCTAGGAAAGTCTTTCTTCTTGACGATCACTCTCAGTAGTGGTCAAGAAGACTGGTCTGCCTCGCTGGATAGTCACTCTTTTGAAGCTCACAGTTGTGAGCAGTTTCAAAGAATGGTCTGTTTTGGAGGTTGGTGTAGGACAATCATTTCCTTAGGAAATGGTTTAGATAGTTATTCCCTAGGGAAGATTCATTCTCTCCTCGTTGCACTTTGTTTAGTGCCATAGGAATGGCCCAAATAGGTGAATGGTCCAGGTTCAGCAATCAGGGACAGGCATTCTCTAGGGAAGACTCATTCTCTCTAGGTTGCACTTTGTTTAGTGCCAGAGGAATGGCCCATATAGGTGAATGGTCCAGGCTCAGAGATCAAGACATTTATTCTTACTTTCTTGAGAAGAATAGTCCAGATAGCTCATCGTTGATGTTTTACCTTCTGAGGGAAGATGCTCTTCCAGATCTCACAGATGTGAGTGGAAGAATGGCCCAGATGATTCAGTTTATATCATAACAATGTTTTCTGTGTAGGCTAATATCAGAAGATATGATTGTTATGGAGATTGTATGTCTCTGGACAGTAGATGTATGCTACTGTGGTGGATGTGTTCCACTAATTGTGACTATATGTCATTGATCAAGTAGTTGTGTGTTGCTTGGTGTGGTAGTGTACCGCTAGATTGTAGTTGTGTACTACTATGGATAGACACAATTGTGTTCTATAGAATGACATTGTTTTGATTTCCATGTAGACTATCAGTAGTGTTGAAAATGATTATCAAATAGATGGATGATCAATGTACTGATGGACAGAGATTCTCCAAACAAAAAATGGTCTAGAACATCTATTCTTCTAGGACATATGTCTGGATTAGAATAATGGATTTTGTATCACTCCTTGGAGTAAGTGACTTATTCAGCATCATGTATGATTACTCAGATGGAGTATGGTTTTGAGAGATGATGCAGTTGATGTTGTCAGATGACACTAATAGTGATGATGGTGTTTGTAATCTCATGAGATAGTCTGTATGACTATGATGATGTTACCGATTCAATGGTATGTTTGTGCTTAAGACCACTACCTTCAATACCTCCCTAGCTAGGAGGGAGTGTTGATATTATGGTAGTTGCGGGAGGTATTTACCTCCACGTGTAAACCTGACGAGAACAGAATATTCCGAGAAGAAATAAGAAACCCTAAATAATTGGTTAATAACCCCATAATACAAGTCAGCTCAAGAGAATGACTTATATTAGGTTATTAGCCTCTAAGAAAAGAAGTCGGCTAAAGGAAATGTTATATACTAAAGAATTAGTACCCAGAATGAGAAGTCGGCCCAAGCAGTCTGGAAGAAGCAGTATAAATACAGGAAGCTAGCCTTCATTTTAGTGAGACTTCTCAGAACTACAGCAATAGGACTTGTGTGCACTGCAGAAGGATAGTTTGTGTGCAAGTCTTGGAGTAGTTGTTGCCACCAGTTCTGCATTTTGTATTTTCGATCTCTCTCTGGATTGGACTCTCTGATCAGTCTTGGTTACTCTTGCTTGGTGCGCTATCCCTGGAGAGAGGTGCACTATCTTGTTAGTCTATCTAGCCTAGGGTTTGCTTCCAGAATGATTCTCTGTCAAGGTTAAGGTGCTCAGGGGTGGCTTCGGCCTATGGTTGGGTGACAATACTGTTATATTGTATATGGTTAAACAAGCACATCCATTACTTTCTAACACAAAATGCTCTTAGAAATCCCCTTGTTCTTTGAAAATTGGGAAAAGGGAAGATTGTAGCTACCGAGTGCCCATACCACAAAATTGGGGAAAATTAAACCATAAACCCCGATTTTACCAAATGGCAGGGCGAAGATGCTACCAAAAATTCCCATACTTCTAGAAATTTGGCTAATGGAAGCTTGTCCCTCCAAATTTTAGGGGCGAAATATAATTTTTTTCCTCTATCCCTCCTAAAAACATGAGCTAACCCTGCACACAAATTTCCCCTAGAATAAATTACAGGCTAATGATATAAGTTTAAAAAAATCACTCTAATACAAAAAATTCGCCCAATAAATAATTGGAGGCCCCTTAATTTTTCCCATGAGCGAAATTTCGCCCCTAAAATCATCTATGGGCATAACCACCACTTGTGGAAAAGAATTTAAGCCTCAAATCGTTACCTATGTGAAGGATAGCTTACTGACTATTGTAGTTAAAGGAGGATCATTTATTTGTTTTTGTTGTAACTTCTTGTTTGGGAAGACATGCTCATTACATGAATTTGGAATGACATGGTTGACAAATTGGTGTACTAAAGATGTTGCGCGAGAACTTAGATGCCCATTGTTGTAACTGATTCATCACTATGAATGGAAAGGAGTCGATGTTGCTGAGAATTGTCAGACATGAAGATCAAAGGAATCATTGTCTAGAGTTGTTGCGGAAGTGAAGGAATTGTTTCCAAGACTATCGAAGTGGAGATTTGTTTTAAATTACCTTCCCTTGTGTGTGAAGTGAAGGAGCCAGCGTTACCAAAATTCCGTGGAAGATCTATTGCCCAGGAAGGAGCAATCTTGTAGCAATAAACAACAAGATGGAAGCATTGAAGTTATTCTTTGTTACATCAATTGACATATTGTTGATAGAGTGTTGGCTTATTGGTGATTGACAAGATTCATAGCAGTGATTTCTCTACAATTGACTTCTAGACGAAAAATTAGCTTGAGGATCCTTATTGATATCAATTATCATCTACCTTAATCTTGTGTCTCAACAATGGGAAAATATCAAGAGAGAACGAATACTCAAATTTCAAAGACAGGGTTGACATTCAAATTGGCATCAAGTTTTGGTATCAATTCATTTGTTGTGTGGTTTTCATAATATTCTATGCTTTTTCAGAAGGCAGGTTTGTTGGAAATGATATAGAAGTGTTGTTCCATGTGTTGCCTATTCCATTTTTTTTTTAAATCAAATGTATGTGTACAACGCATATAAAAATTTGAAAGGCTAAGTTGAGACCATAATTTTTACCAGCACATATGGTACATTTGTCAACACAAAGAGAAGAATAGATCACTGAAATAGTGAGAAACTTGAGAATATTGATAAACTTGAGCAACACACACAACCAGTAAAAGAGAATAACTTACAATATGTTTACTATTGTCTTCATTTGTATGGATGCATTTAGAAGGCATCGTAGAGCCTGCGTGGAGTGTCAAGTTGCCACCAATGTGGAAAGTTAAAGGAGGGGCATGTTGGTTACCCTTATGATAATTAAAGAACACCACCTATGTTGTTTGTTGTTTGCAAAGGAAGGGAATATTGTCATTGTTGGAAGAGTGTTGAAAATGAGCCACCATCTGTGTGTTAGCAAATCAAGCCTTAATTTCTTGAGAAAGAGTCGTAAAGAAAGTTGTATAGGTTGAGACAATGTTTGAAAAATTGATTGACCATGTGTACTGGCAACTACAACCCGTGTCTATCTGTGTATTGGCAACTATGCATTTAAGGAGCAAAGGGGGCATTATTTCTATTTTTGAAAAGGGTTCAGGTAATCCAGTGGGTCAAGCCGTAAAGGGAAAGCATGAGTAGGTGTGTGGTGGAGTGCTGGAAATATCATCGTAGAAAAGAAGAAACAAACAAGAAGATACCATTCTTGTGAGTAACACCATCTATTTGACAAGGGAGCCACCACTGGTGAAGTCGAGCTAAGGAGAGTGGTTTTCGGTGGAGTCAAACTAAGAATTGGGTCACCACTTGTGAAATAAGATGTTGTATTGTTCAACTAGTGTATTTGAAGACTCTGCATCGGATACAATCACCAAAGTGCTACATCTGAATATATATATATGTGGAGAGTGGTATTGAATCATGTTGTTTTTCATGTGGTGATAAACTTAGAGTTCGTGTAAAATTGGAGCATTAGAATATGACCAACATCTTGTGGGAGCATCAACACCTATGAAAAGTTGATTGAGGGTACAATTGAGCTTGCTTCTAATTGGAAGGATGAGTTGATACATTTCTAGGAGAAATTATTGTTTGAGAAACTATACTAGGTCGAAAAGTGTGGAATTGACCAACAATATAATGTTCATTGTCTAAGTATTGAAGGATACGAAGTCACCAAGATTATGATTTGAGCAAGATCTGCAAGGAAATCAAAGTTATGGAACGACCCAAGAACAAGAGAGGCTCAAACTGTAGTGAAAGGACACACCTGTTTAGTCCACATCATTGATTGTGCATCTTGAAGGTATTAAAAGAATGACAATGAATACATTCCCTTTAAAGAATTTGATAGTTTGCATATTTTGGTGCCTAGTGTTGAATAAATTAGTCAAATGAATTCAAAGGATTGTTGGTTGTTCTTGTAAAGGTGTTGATACATTGCCTTGATTGACAAAAGGGAATCCAAGGTTCAAAATTCCTCACCTCAATGTTTTAACACAATTTGGTATTGGTGTCATAAGGTGGTGATAGTGAAGTATTTGTCGGGTTAAAGTCCATTGTGAAACAAAGTAAATATGATATTGATGTAAGAATTTATGTAAGGAGTTAAAGTTAGCGTTCAATCCATTTGATATGTCAAGTCATTATATGAATTTCACATGCAAAGAGTTTGGTTGAGTCAAGTTTGGAGTCACGGTAAAACCAAAGTTAAGTTGAGTATGTAAAATCATGACAATGGTGTGTCAATTAAGTTTGCCAAACCAAGGTCATAGGGGTTTTGTTGGACCTTGATCAACTCCAACAAGAAATATATCCATGAAGAATATTGCAGGTGTAAGTGAGATATATGAAAAAATAATACATAAGCAACAAAAGACAGACTTGTAATGAAGTGAATAATTTGGCAAATATGAATGGTGAAAGACAAAGAAGACTTCAGATGAAGAGGTAAAACATAAGGTATGCATGGTGATGTGATGTAAATGGGTTTATATTTTGAGCATCTATAATGGGCTTGTAATTTATTGAGCATTTAGTAAATCATTTGGAATGCTTGTTGTGCCTAAGATGAAATGTTGTAATTATGCATATTGTTGTCCCTTGACCAAGTGTTGTGGACCCTTAGTCATGTTTGACCTATTTTTGGGACTTCGACAAGCTGTCGAAGGCGGAGCACAAGACGAAGCGGAGATCGCGGGATCTCAGCTCCCTTTTAGGGATTTTTGGGATTTGGGATTATGTAATGGGTATAGGGAATGTCATCCCATGGGTTTACCCATGCTTAGGCCTATTTTATAAATGTATAAATAAGAGACTAGGTGATCTAGAAGTCAGTTGGAAAAGAGGTCGATGCACTAAGTGCTAAGTGCTAGTGTTGGATCTATGTGATCAAGAGTTGTAAGTGCTTTGTGCATATAGTGTGAGGCTTGCAAGGCTAAGTGCAAGTAACTGTAAGAGACTGTGTGAAGGCTTGGTGTTGTACCCTAGCTCGAAAATGGAGGATCTGGCGGAGTGCGTGCAGATCTCCTGTCTTCCGCGGAGTACGTTTTGGATGCTATGTACCTGTAAGAGCTTGAACAAAAATAATAAATAAGAGAAGAGTTGGTGGACGTAGCCCTGGGGTGGGGGTGAACCACGTACATGCTGTGTTGCTATGCTTGTGTGATGTATTGATGCGTTCATATGTTTACTTGCTTAGTTCTTTGATATAGATGAATGGTAGATAGATCTGTTGATGCTTTGTGCTTAATAACATGGATATATGTTATATCTGACCTATATGCATATGCTTAGTGCTCAAATGTCTTAGATCTGGATGAATACTGTGATGCTCTCTAGTTTAGGGTTTATCTATGCTGAGAGTAGGATCTAACTGTGTTGTAACTTTGAACTAGATATTGATGAATGTTAATTGTTGAGTGATCTATTAAGTGTTAGAATCATAGATCTGTGTCCCAACTAAGGTTGCAGAGATGTGAGTCGTACAACCACCTCTGCCTCTACCTCGGGTGAGACTTCATCTTTTTCGTAGGTGTTGCCGAAAGGGTCGGTAGTTAGGGTTTTGTTGGTGCATTGTTGTAGTGTTGAACCCTGGGTCTACCCCTGTGCCAACAAATGGTTCCATTGCTGGGACCCAAAATTGTGATTGCTGGGAACTGAGGAAAAAGAAGATTTGTGCAAAGATCTGACCTGAAACCGTGAAAGTTCTGTGCATAGATATTTTTCCCTAGTGCGCAACATTCTACTTGAACTGTTGAGCTTTGTGCCAAGAGGTCAAATCTGAAGAAAAGAGGTCAGATCTAAAGTAAAGAGGTAAGATTTATAAGCTCTGTGCTTTGTTAAAGGTAAGAATAGTGAAAAATTTTAGATCTGAAAGCTCTGTGCTCTGCTGAAAGTAGGATTAGTGGAATTTTTTGTTTCAAAAGTATGGATCTAAGTATGTTTGATAAGTTTTGTCCTAACTTGAAAAATAGGGCACAACTAGAGGAAAAGAGACTTGATATGAGTAGATCTTATAGAAATAATGAAACATATGTTATACCTATGCATAGAAAGAATGTTTGGACTAACAAATGGATGTAGGATCCTAGAAATAATTTTTTGCAGGTCAGTCACTATGATTCTACTGCACAGTACGGGAAAGGTTGGGGATCATTTAAAAGAAAACGAGGATTAACCCTTTGTTACAGTTGTAGAAGACCGGGACATCTGGCTAAGGAATGCTCCGGTAGAAGATCTAGTTGTATTTGTTGTAAAGCTATGGACCATGAAGTATTGGATTGCCCTAGAATGATTGCTAAGCTTGAAAGAATGAATATGAGACAAGAAAACCCTAAGGCAGATCCATAAACTAAGATTATGGTAGAACCCCAGAAAGAATCAGAGAAAGTATTGCTACAGATAAAATAAACCATGAATGACCACTGACATGTTATCTTATTAGAGATCTTCAAAGAAAAAGAATGCATAGAAACAAGAATAGGAGACTTTGACATTGACTATGTTATGGATGAAGAAACACAGGTGAACATTATGACAAAAATAACTTGGGAAATTTTAGGAAAGCCTGCTATGCTTCCTTCATTCGGAGGAATAGGACTATTCATAGGAAATTTGATAAACCTATGTGGAAAGCTCACCAAGATATCTATGAGTACTAATGGAACATCGACAGAGGAAGAATTCGAAGTTGTTAGATTTATTGAGAACAACGCTCCATTTTCTATGTTACTGGGAGAGCCATGGATTAAAAGAGATTAGGCTATAAGGAAGGAAGAAGAAATCTTAGAACAAAAGAATCAAGAGTTAAAAGATTTCATGACTAGGAGGATCTCACATTTGATTGAAGAACGGGAGAACCAAGCGAAGCTATTTAACACCAGAGACTTAGATGTCGAAGTTGCAAGAACACTAGAAGATCCACAGGAGACTGAAGTACCTATTCCAGATACAGATGAAGTATTACCCCTGATCTCTAGGAAAGAATCTCAACAGTGCGAAGTTACTCTGCCAAGAGGAGATAAGAATCAGAATGGAAAAAGGAATATCGAGATGAAGCTCATTGGGAAAAAGGCTAGAAAACTAAGTAAGAAGAGAGATAACATTGAAAAGTTACAGAAGGTTCCAGAGGGAAATTTGCAGAAGGAAAAATTGCAAAATTGGAACTTCGTCAGGATACTAGAACAACATCACATGGCACTTCGCCATGGCGAAGCAATATAGCCATTGGGAATAGTATAACCATTAGACCGACGACCCGAACGGATAGAAAGGAATTTATGATCAGAAAACTCGCCATCATACTATTGGGACCATGCCATAACGAACATAATTGATTTAATGAAGACTATACTCACTACTGATGATTTCGACTTCATCATAGCAGCTCTAAACGATGCGTCGCTGGAAATAGTGGAAAAACAAGAAGTAAAGCAGGAGGGAATGTATGACAAAATCAAGGTCAAACTCTGAGGGGTACAACAGGCCCTTTAGTCTCATCGCATAGTCTCCACTATGCCCCTGCCATAAGGAGAACCAGAGTTGGGAGATGAGCCAGCCCAACTCCATTGATTAGCTGATGCGGTCGAAGCTCACCTTCATCGTACACAAGAAGACACAGAACAAGCCACCCAGGCCTTGAATCAAGTGCAAGGCGTAGCTGTAGAACAACACTGAGTTGCAAAAAAATAGAATATTTCTCTCCAGGCAAAGTTCAAAGAAGAGAAAGTGCATATGCAACAAGAAAATGAATAGTTGCTCGCAGAGCAACTCGAGGTAAAAGAAGGAGTCAACAGAGCACTTCACATCATCACGAGAGAGTTTTATGTTCTGATGCATTGGAACAAAAGAAACTTTACAGTGATCCATCTTAAACTTCTTAAGTACCTCTTTGGCATATTTACCTTGAGACACAAAGGTTTGACCAACATTTCTCCAAACTTCAAGACCTAGGCAGTAATGTGACTCACCAAGATCTTTCATTTCAAATACCTGTGACATCTGCTTCTTAATTCCACTAATCAATTTTCCTGAATTTCCTGTAATAATTAAATCATCAACATATAAGGAAATCAGTACAACATGCCCCTTTTCATCAAACTTGGTATACATATTTGGATCACTTTTGCTCCTCATAAAACCTTGCTTAAGAAAGAAGGAATATATCTTCTCATAGGATGACCTAGGTGCATGTTTTAGCCCATAAAATGCTTTCTTTAATTTACACACTAAATGTTATTGGCCAGTTTTCACAAACCCCTCTGGTTGAGTAAGGTAAACCTCCTCCTTTAACTCACCATTCAGAAAAGAATATTTTACATCTAATTGGTGAAGCTTCCAATGGTACTTTGTAGCTAATGCAATTAACAATCTTATGGTATTTAATTTAGCTATTGGTGAAAATGTTTTTGCATATTCAATACCCTCTATCCGTGAGTACCCTTTTTCCACCAATCTAGCTTTGTATTTGTCTATACTACCATCTGCTTTAAATTTAGGTTTGTATATCCATTTACATCCAATAGGCTTTTTATCTTTAGGAAATTTAGTCAATTCCCAAGTTTTGTTTTTCATTATAGAGTCAAATTCTTCCTCCATTGCTTTTCTCCACTCTTCATGTTCATCAGATTCATTAAAACTCATGGGTTCTATGACATTTGAAATACTACTCATTAGGGCATAATCTTTATACCTTTCAGATAAACGAACATGTCGTGAGGATCTTCTCAATTGATTGTCTTCTTCCCCACTTTGTGAAGATCCTTCTTCACCTCTTGGTGAGCTTTGAGTGCTGGATGTATCCATGTCACTGGATCCTTCTTCCTGCTGCTAATGTTGTTGTTGTTATTGTTGTTGATGCTTCTCTTCTTTGACCTCTTCATCTTCAAGAAGTACATGCCATCCTTCATGATTGTTGTCTTCATTATTTCCTTCTACCTGCTCATGGAAAATTACATCTCTACTCGCAAACACTTTGTGAGTAGATGGATCAAACAATTTATATGCTTTAAATTCTAAAGAGTACCCTATGAAAATACATTTGATGGATTTAGCATCAAGCTTCTTCCTATTCTCCTTTGGAATATGTGCAAAAGACTTACACCCAAATACCCTCAAATTATGAATTGCGGGTTTCGAATCATACAAGGCTTCGAAAGGACTTTTATGATCAAGATACCTTGTTGGACTTCTATTCTTTAAATAAACAACAGTACTAATGGCCTCAGCCCAAAAAGAATTTGAGAGACTCTTACCTTTCATCATACTTCGTGCACACTCCACCAGAGTTTTTTTTTTCCTTTCTGCAACTTCGTTTTGCTATGGAGTGTGAGGTGTTGTAAATTGCTATACTATTCCATGATCTTTGCAATACTTGATGAAGTTCCCCAATCTATACTCTCCCCCTTGATCTGAACGGAGGATTTTTATGGTCTTTCCTGTTTTCTTCTCCACCATGTTTCTAAATTCCTTAAAGTATTAAAAAACATCACTCTTTCTCCTAAGGAAATAAACCCATGTGTATCTTGTGCAATCATCGATAAATAATATAAAATAATAAGCATTTCCTAAGGACCTTGTCTGCATTGGTCCACAAACATCAGTATGCACAAGTTCTAATACATCTCTCTTTCTCCTATCAGAATGAGAGGTGAATTCATCTATGTGCATCTTTCCTAATGCACAATCTTCACAAGAAACATACTCATTCTTCAACATAGGGAGTCCTTCAACCATACTTTGTTTTTGTAATAACAACAAATCATGATAATTAATATGACCATACCTATGGTGCCAAAGAGTTTATGTAGGCATAGTTGCAGAAGTCAATGCTTGATGATTCTTGTTGGTAACATCAATTTTGTACAGACCTCCATCTCTGACCCATGTAGCAACAATTTTGTAATGATCCAACAAGTACTTCACTATGCAATAAGTCTTGAAGAATTCAACCTTCAAATTATGATCTGTAATTGTGGATACAGAGATAAGATTTTTCTTTATCCTCGATACATACACAACATTGTGAATGTGTATGACAATACCATTCAGAAATGTTACTAGAATATATCCATATCCCTTGATCTGATAAGAACGATCATCTCCAAGATAAATATGGGCACCATTATGTGTTTCTTTGAAATTTGTAAACCGCTTCTTATTGTGTCATGTGAATTGAGGCTCCAGAGTCCACAAACCATGCATCAACATCATCAGTTTCAACAGAAAACGCAAGATTAGACACAAACAGTCTAATATCCTTTGAATCAAAATTTGGGTTTTCTTCTGCAAAGTGTCCTGAATGTTTTCTATATTTATGCCTATCCTCGTCACTTTTATTCTTATAACATTCTTTGGCTTTGGAAATGACTTCCCCTGAAATGAACTTCCTCCTCTGCCTCCTCCTGGTTTCCCTCTAGGGAATCTCTTCTTTGTCCATAGTGCTAAGTCTGAATTTTGAGGCTTCAAATTCGTGCGCCTCTCTTCTTCTTGCAACAATATACCTATCGATTCCTCAAAGGTAGGACCTTTATCTCTCATTGTAAGGCCTGTTATAAACATCTGATAGTCCTCTAGCATTCCATTTAAGGTAATTGTGACAAGATCAGTGTTTGACATTGTTTCTCCTATATCTCCCAACTTGTCTTTCACGTCTTTAATTCGCCCAAGAAAAGTACTAACATACTCATTTAAATCCATTTTAATACTTAGCAATTGACTCTTCATGAAAAGAATACGATTTGTATTATTAGTCTCATACATATCATTAGGTGCTTTCCAGGTTTCATTAGAAGTCTTAGCATCTCTAATGTGAGGAATTATACTATCTTTCACAGACATTCTTAATAATACCTTGGCTTTGTTTTCTCGTTTATCCAAATCTTGGATTGTTGTCATTGTCGCACCTACAACCACATCAGGTTGCACTTCATCTCCTTTTGCAACCATCCACACACCATAACCTTCCATCAAGGTCTGCACCTTGAATTTCCAATTGACAAAATTCGAGTCATCTAATTTATTGGTTTCATTGAGATAAGTTTCTGCAAGTAGATTCACCATCCCTGAAAACTCATTCTCCTTCTAGGAAGTCAATGCAACAATCACATGCCTGGTCTTCTCTCAAACAACTACCCATACAACAACAATCTCGAAACGTCGATAGATCTAGTATGCACCAATCCACAAACTCCTTCCACCTCCAAGATCTACAAACATAGTCGATCCATGAGCTTCTTTGCTGGCATCAATCCTTCTATGCAAGATTCTCCACTGTATTTAGTTCTGACCGCTCCTCTGGCAAGATGCTCAAAATACCAGGCTATAACACTTCACGCTCAGTCGTTCTAGTCGTCTCAGGTCATCAAATCTTATGCAACAGAGGGAGGGTGAGAAGAGACTTCAACAAGCAATAGATTAAATACATGGATCAAACGATTTCACAAATGGATCGAACCTTTCAACAAGCAACAAATTACATACACCAAGTCTCAGTTACAGAGCTTCGCCAGCCTTCACGTCGAGTTCAATCTCTCCACAGAAAAGAAAAACGAAGTCAAACGCTTCATCAGCCTTCAAAGGAAAACGAAGTCGAAAACGATCCAAATCTCCTCCACGCATGCGCACAACAACGATCCAATTCTCTTTATCAATCCATGTAGGGGAGCACTCCGACCACTCCATGCAGGCGAGCAATCCTGCCACTCCATGCTTCCGCTATGCCAGATCACTGCTCCACACACATGAACTCTCCACACTCCCGTTGACAGGCCAAACTGCTAAAACAACAAATCGCCAACGGAGAATAAACTCGCCCAAACAATCTTCTTGACATCTCATGCATTGCCACGCATGACAGGTCACACGCCCCTTCTTCAAGGCTCTAATACCGATTTAGGAAATGGAAAGAAAAATAAGAATGAAGGAAACCAACTGCTCACAGGTGATGCAACACCTGGAGGCAGCCAAAGGCAACGCCACTCAATTCGTTGATTAAAACAATCAAGAGTACATGAATATATATGATTACATTCGGTTTAGGAAATTAGAACAAACTGCTAGAAATATGATCTAAATCCTAAATAAACACTAGATCAAAACCTACTTAACTAATAAGATCTCCATTATTTCTAAGTATATCTAACTTAGTTTTATGAGAAATTTAGTTCAATTTTTTTTTGTTCAAGTAAAAATATTGAATTCTTTAAGAAGAATGGTAATTTGATCCAAATTTATCCACACAATAATAAGTTGATGAAAAATTGCACAATCTTAATTATATGATATTGTATAAAAGTAAACAAATTAAAAAACATAAAAAATAAGAAATAAATACTCTACATTTTACAAAATATATATTCATCACTATCTTATCTTGATAAATTGTAAATTATTTTATTTGGAAATTTAAAATATGAATAAAATATTTTTACTCTTATTAAAATTTTAAGATAAGATTAAGTAAAAATATATTTGAATATTTTAAAATTAAATCATAAAAAATAAATCATTACTATTTCTATTAATGATTTAGATCTTGTATCGTCTTCCTCTAATATTATAAATCCTAAAAAAACTTAATCTTGATACTATCTTAAAAATATTAAATCTTAAAAAAACTTAATTTTAATATTATCTTAAAAATATATTTACATTAAAATGATATAACAAATCATTAGACATATGAAATGAGATAAACAAATTTCAAATTACTTAATAACAATATAATAATAATATTAAATAATAAAATATTAACTATATATCATTAAATCAAAATTACATTTTAACAATAAAATTTATATATAATATGTTTTATTAATAATTATATTTTTGAAAATGTAATTAATACATTCATAATATACAACAATTTTAACAAAATAATATACAAATATAATTAATATTTACATTAATATAAATCATTAGACATATGAGTGATATACAAATATAGTTAATATTTATATTAATATAAATCATTAGACATATGAAATGAAGCACAATTTTTTTCAAATTACTTAATAACATTATAATAATATTAATGATAATATTATAATAACATTATAATAATATTAATGATAATATTATAATAACATTATAATAATATTAATGATAATATTATAATAACATTATAATAATATTAATGATAACATTATAATAACATTATAATAATATTAATGATAACATTATAATAATATTAAATCAAAATTACATTTTCACAATAAAATTTATATATAATATAATATGTTTTAATAATAATTATATTTTTGAAAATGTAATTACTACATTCATAAGGAACAACTCAGTAATAATTCGATTATATAGAGATGTAGGAATACTTTGTTGTCACAACGTAGTGGGAATCATTATCTTGTAAATACTGAGTAAAATATGATTTTTAAAAATAATGAAGTAAACACAAATTGTAATGGAAATCGTAAAATATGATTGTTTCTAATCTTTTGTCGTTGCTTATTCCTCTTTTAATTGTACTGAGACTTGATGGCGGACCAGAAGTGCGGTGAATGGAGAGGCGAGCCCACAGGGGGACTGTACGCACCGCTGATTGTGGAGTGGAAGCGACAAAACTAAATTGTAATGGAAATCGTAAAATATGATTTTTCCTAATCTTTTGTCGTTGCTTATTCCTCTTTTAATTGTACTGAGAGGCAGCAGCAGTGCGGTGAATGGAGAGGCGAGCCCACAGGGGGACCTACCGAGAGGCAGCAGCAGTGCGGTGAGTGGAGAGGCGAGCCCACAGGGGACTGTACGCACGGGTGATTGTGGAGTGGAAGCGACCACTTTCCAAATAACAAAACTAAATTGACAATTGGCGAGGTTTTGTTGGATAGCACGAGGAGTTCACGTGATAAAGAGGAGTAGAGGAAATGGCCGGAAATGCTCATCTACTCACCCACCGACAAAGTTCAATAATAAAAGACATATGGTTGAAAATGTATGGAATTGTATCATGTACCTGTACTTCATCTACTCACCCACCGACAAAGTTCAATAATGAAAGATTCATGGTGGAAAATGTATGGAATTGTATCATGTACATGTACCTCTAGTGTGACCTCTGATGGAAAATGGTGGAAAATGTATGGCATTGTATCATGTACCTGTACCTCTCTAGTGTACAGTGAAAAGATGGTTATGGAAAAAGAGTGGGAACTTCCTGACCAATTTCCATGGAGGAAATAGCTGTCATGGAGAAAATTATATTATGGCAAGTGGGAAATTTCTTGCAAGTGGAAAATTTCCTATCTTTTTTTTTGTTCAGTCACAAGCGGGCTTGGAAACAAAAAGAAGCACTGATGTTCCTATATTAATTGGGTCGATTGCCGCTCATTTCCTACATCCGATTCACCTCACCCCCATACATTCAGTGTTTTTTTGCAAATTTCTGCTTCTTCATATTCGTTCTGCACTTGCAAATTTCTTCTGCATATTCTGGTTTTGCTCTCTGCTCGGTTTGGCTTTGCTTTGAAGTTGCAAAAACCATGGAGGCCCTTGGGATTGGAGCAGCAGCCAACATCTTAAGCGAAGTTTGCAAAGGTGTTTTTGGTCCACTTGTCCAACTCATAAAAGATGTTATTCACTTGGATGGAAACACTCAGCTTCTGCAAGAGAAGCTAGATACTGCGACAGCCTTGAAAGAAGAAACGGCCAACCGATTTGAACATCAGCAAAGAAGGATGCCAGCCGACGTGAATGAAGGGTTGGAAAAGCTCCGAGAGTCCCTCCAACATGGGGAAGGGATAAAAGATCGCTCCTAACAACGGCAAGGTTGTTTAGATCGCAGCTTCTGCAAGCCCAGACTCTGTAGACAAATTAGAAAATGCTATATGGATATCGAGGAACGCTACAACCATCTTCAAAGTGTCATTTCAACAGAACGTGAAACTCAAGAGATTGCCTCGTCGGCACCACTGCAAGCAGGGGCATTACTTCAGCCAGTACCGCCGTCTGATTATGTGGGGTCGGGGATAAAATTGGCTGAGAAGCAGCTGAATACATGGCTTGAAGATACGCAAGATCATCAATTTCGGGTAATAGGCGTCTTTGGCATGGGTGGCATTGGCAAGACGTCCTTGCTGGAAACAGTCTATAACAGCCACAAGAAAGGTAATGTGTTTGAAGTGGTGATTTGGTTAACTATTTCACAAAAGTTTAGCATTCCGGACTTGCAGAGTATTATTGCCAAGGAAATCAATTTACACCTCGGGAGCAGCAGTTTTAATGCTGAGATCAGTTCTGCTGTTCTTGACATGCAAAAGAAGAGACTTTCTAATTATCTGAAGGAAAAGAAGTTTCTTCTGGTACTGGACGATGTGTGGAAGTCAATCCAACTGGAAGAACTGGGAATCCCCTTGGGCAATGATAAAGGTAGTAAAGTGGTAATCTCTACTCGCCGCAGAGATGTGATTCGAGAAATGGGGGCAGATGACAGCTACTGCATACAAATACGACCCCTTTCCCGGGACGAAGGATTGCTATTGTTTTGCACAAAAGCTTTCAAAACCAGCGCTGCAAAAGCTCCGACAAAAAGGATAGAGGATGTGGCCTTCCAAATTGCAGAAGAGTGTAAAGGTCTACCTTTGGCGATAAATGTTGTTGCAGCAGCAATGATCGGTAATATCAATGCAGATGACTGGGATCTTGCTTTAAGTCAAATGAAAAGTGTAGATCCTAATTTTCAAACCGTGTTCAGTGAGACCATTGATGAAGGTCTCTATAAGACGCTACAATGGAGTTACGATCTTCTGCCTGATTACTTAAAGAATTGTTTTCTGTATTGTGGTGCCTTTTCCGAAGATGCAGAGATTAAGGTAGAGAGATTGGTGGAGATGTGGATAGGAAAGGGAATGGTGAACAGCAGAGACAAAAGGCAATTAATGGACGTAGGACGCAGGTATGTAAAGCAATTAGTAGAACGTTGCTTGTTTGAGTATGTTGATGAAATGAAATTCATAAAAGTTCACGACATTGTTCGTGATATGGCACTCTATATTGCTGAAAAGGAAGGGAAATGCTTATTTAGAACAAGTCAAAAGCTGGACGAGTTTCCCGCGGAACAAGTGATGGACATGGACGATTGCAAAAGAATAGCGATTCGCTATTATAATGATAGTGCATTTCTGCCAACAGATTTCGGATGCCTTACACTTCGAACTTTGATCTTAGCCCACAATAAGGGTTTAAGAGAAGTTCCAAATGGCTTCTTACTCAATCTCACCTCTCTCAAAGTTTTGGATCTAAAGTTCCAAATGGCTTCTTACTCAATCTCACCTCTCTCAAAGTTTTGGATCTGAGCTACATCAGTATAACATCGTTGCCAGATTCAATGTGGCAACTCAAACAGCTTGAGTTTGTGGGGTTGAATGGCACCAAAATCAGTAGTTTGCCTGCTGAAATATGCAATCTTTCTCGACTGCAATTTTTGCATCTTAGCGGCTGTACAGAGCTAGAATCGTTGCCATGTACGATAGAAAAGCTTAAAAATCTCAAGCATTTAGATTTAAATGGTTGTGACAGGTTAGAGGGGATTCCAGGTGAGATCTGTCAACTTACGTCATTGAACAAGTTGGGCGTGGACACAGTTAAGTTGGGCGTGGACGAAGCGAAGACTGGTATGTGCAGTTTGAAGGATTTTACAAACTTTCCAAATTTGATGGAGCTCACGGTACGTGTAAAGCCGGGAAGGAAAGTAGATGGAATAAGGTGGGGAATAAAATTGGGTATAATGGGAACTTGGTTCGAGATGAAACATTTGCTATTGTCCTTTGATGGGCATTCAATGGATGATGTAATGGAGGATCTTCCCCCGGACATGCAAAACATGAAGAACCTGCATTCATTTAAACTTGGATGCTACGGAGGGATAAGTTTGCCCAATTGTATTTGTGACTTTGAACGACTGGAGGTGTTGTCTTTGGTCCATTGCTACAAACTACAAGAGCTTCCACCATTGGAGAGATTGCCAGTTTTAAGGGTATTGGCACTACATTGGTTATATGCAATGAGGGAGTTGGGGATTAGGGGAAGCGTTGGTGGATTTCCGATGTTGGAGCGCTTGACTATCCATAACTTGCCCATGTTAGAGAGTATATCAAATGTTGTGTGGACGGAGGCGACATTGTCCAAACTTCAAACCTTATCGATAAGGCGGTGCAGATCATTGAAGAGATTGCCCATAGGAATAGAGAAGCTCTCCAATTTAAAAGACATACAAATTGACCGAGATGTATGGGAGAGATCAATCCCTGCAGATAAAAACATAAAAATCTGCTTTGAAAAAAGAGTTAGGATACCTTAAAAAGGGTTAGGATATTGTAAAAAGGGT
>JASDQU010107094.1:113526-128503 GCA_032191745.1 Picea mariana
TAGATGGTGTTTCTCACAAGAATGGTATCTTCTTGTTTGTTTCTTCTTTTCTAGGATGATATTTGCAGCACTTCACCACACACCTACTCATGCTTTCTCTTTACGGCTTGACCCATTGGATTACCTTAACCCTTTTCGAAACTGGAAACAATGCCCCCTTCGCTCCTTAAATGCATAGTTTCCAATACACAGGTAGACATGGGTTGTAGTTGCTAGTACACATGGTCAATCAATTTTTTCAGACATTGTCTCAACCTATGCAACTTTCTTTACAACTCTTTCTCGAGAAATTAAGGCTTGATTTGCTAACACATAGATGGTGGCTCATTTTCAACACTCTTCCAACAATGAAAATATTCCCTTCCTTTGCAAACAACAAACAACAGAGGTGATGTTCTTTAATTATCATATGGGTAACCAACATGCCCTCCCTTTAACTTTCCACATTGGTGGCAACTTGACACTCCACGTAGGCTCTAAGATGCCTTCTAAACACATCCATACACATGAAGACAATAGTAAACATATTGTAAGTTATTCTCTTTTACTGGTTGTGTGTGTTGCTCAAGTTTATCAATATTCTCAAGTTTCTCACTATTTCAGTGATCTATTCTTCTCTTTGTGTTGACAAATGTACCATATGTGTTGGTAAAAATTATGGTCTCAACTTAGCCTTTCAAATTTGTATATGCATTGTACACATACATTTGATTTAAAATAAAATGGAATAGGCAACACATGGAACAACACTTCTATATCATTTCCAACAAACCTGCCTTCTTAACAAGCATAGAATATTATGAAAACCACACAACAAATGAATTGATACCAAAACTTGATGCAAATTTGAATGTCAACCCTGTCTTTGAAATTTGAGTATTTGTTCTTGCTTGAGATTTTCCCATTGTTGAGACACAAGATTAAGGTAGATGATAATTGCTATCAATAAGGATCCTCAAGCTAATTCTCCATCTAGAAGTCAATTGTAGAGAAATCACTGCTATGAATCTTGTCAATCACCAATAATCCAACACTCTATCAACAATATGTCAATTGATGTAACAAAGAATAACTTCAATGCTTCCATCTTGTTGTTTATTGCTACAGGATTGATCCTTCCTTGGCAATAGATCTTCCACGGAATTTTGGTAACACTGGCTCCTTCACTTCATGCACAAGGGAAGGTAATTTCGAACAGATCTCCACTTCAACAGTCTTGGAAACAATTCCTTCACTTCCGCAAAAACTCTAGACAATGATTCCTTTGATCTTCATGTCTGACAATTCTCAACAACATCGACTCCTTTCCATTCATAGTGATGAATCAGTTACAACAATGGGCATCTAAGTTCTCGCGCAACATCTTCAGTGCACCAATTTGTCAACCATGTCATTCCAGATTCATGTAACGAGCAAGTCTCCCCAAACAAAAAGTTACAACAAAAACAGATAAATGATTCTCCTTCAACTATAATAGTCAGTAAGCTATCCTCCACATACGTAGCGATTTGAGGCTTAAATTATTTTCCAACAAGTGGTGGTTATGCCCATAGATGATTTCATAGGCGAAATTTTTCTCATGGGCGAAATTAAGGGGCCTCCAATTATTTATTGGGCAATTTTTTTGTATTAGAGTGATTTTTTTTAAACTTATATCATTAGCCTGTAATTTATTTTAGGGGAAATTCGTGTGTAGGGTTAGCTCATGTTTTTAGGAGGGATAGAGGAAAATAATTATATTTCGCCCCTAAAATTTGGAGGGACAAGCTTCCATTAGCCAAATTTCTAGAAGTATGGGAATTTTTGGTAGCATCTTCGCCCTACCATTTGGTAAAACCGAGGTTTATGGTTTAATTTCCCCAATTTTGTGGTATGGGCACTCGGTAGCTACAATATTCCCTTTTCCCGATTTCCAAAGAACAAGGGGATTTCTAAGAGCATTTTGTGTTAGAAAGTAATGGATGTGTTCATTTAACCATATACAATATAGAAATATTGTCACCCAACCATAGGCCGAAGCCACCCATGAGCACCTTAACCTTGACAGAGAATCATTTCGGAAGCAAACCCTAGGCTAGATAGTCTAACAAGATAGTGCACCTCTCTCCAGGAATAACGCACCAAGCAAGAGTAACCAAGACTGATCAGAGAGTCCAACCCAGAGAGAGACCGAAAATACAGAATGCAGAACTGGTGGTAACAACTACTCCAAGACATGCACACAAACTTTCCTTCTGTAGTGCACACAAGTGCTACTGCTGTAGTTCTGAGAAGTCTGGCTAAAATGAAGACCGACTTCCTGTATTTATACTGCTTCTTCCAAACTGCCTGGGCCGACTTCTCATTCTGGGTACTAATTCTTTAGTATATAATATTTCCTTTAGCTGACCTCTTTTCTTGGAGGCTAATAACCTAATATAAGTCATTCTCTTGAGCCGACTTGTCTTCTAGGGTTATTAACCAATTATTTAGGGTTTCCTCTTTCTTCTTGGAATATTCCATTCTCGTCAGGTTTACACATGAAGGTAAATACCTCCCACAACTACCATAATATCAACACTCCCTCCTAGCTAGGGAGGTATTGAAGGCAGTGGTCTTGAGCACAAACATACCATTGAATCGGTAGCATCATCATAGTCGTACAGACTATCTCATGAGATTACAAACACCATCATCACTATTAGTGTCATTTGACAACATCAACTGCATCATCTCTCAAAACCATACTCCATCTGAGTAATCATACATGATGTTGAATAAGTCACTTACTCCAAGGAGTGATACAAAATCCATTCTTCTAATCCAGACATATGTCCTAGAAGAATAGATGTTTTGGACCATTTTTTGTCTGGAGAATCTCTATCCATCAGTACACTGATCATCCATCTATCTGATAATCATTTTCAACACTACTGATAGTCTACATGGAAATCAAAACAATGTCATTCAATAGAACACAATTGTGTCTATCCATAGTAGTACACAACTACAATCCAGTGGTACACTACCACACCAAGCAGCACACAACTACTTGATCAATGACATATAGTCACAATCAGTGGAACACATCCACCATAGTAGCATACATCTACTATCCAGAGACATACAGTCTCCATAACAATCATATCATCTGATATCAACCTACATAGAAAACATTGTTATGATATAAACTGAATCATCTGGGCCATTCTTCCACTCACATCTGTGAGATCTGGAAGAGCATCTGCCCTCAGAAGGTAAGACATCAATGATGAGCTATCTGGACTATTCTTCTCAATCAAGGAAGAATAAATGTCTTGATTTCTGAGCCTGGACCATTCACCTATATGGGACATTCCTCCGGCACTAAACAAAGTGAAACCTGGAGAGAATGAGTCTGCCCTAGGGAATGCTTGTCCCTGATTGTTGAACCTGGACCATTCACCTATCTGGGCCATTCCTACGGCACTAAACAAAGTGAAACCTGGAGAGAATGAATCTTCCCTAGGGAATAACTGTCTGAACCATTTCCTAAGGAAATGACTGTCCTGCACCAACCTCCAAGACAGACCATTCTTTGAAACTGCTCACAACTGTGAGCTTCGAAAGAATGACTGTCCAACGAGGTGGACCAGTCTTCTTGACCACTACTGAGAGTGATCGTCAAGAAGAAAGACTTTCCTAGACCATTCCTCCACACTATCCACAAGGGGAATCGTTGTCTATGGTACATCAACAATCCATCAAACCATTTTCATTACAAAAATGACTGTTCGATCTGGACCATTTTCCGAACTGGAAATGCTTGTTCGTTAGAAATCTCAAACCACTTTCCGAACTGGAACGGAACTGCTCATCCTGGACCATTTTTCGAACTGAAAAATGACTGTCCATAAATCAATAACACATCAGTGTTCCCTCCCAACCTGGGATTCATCTCTTCCCTTTTCAATAAGGAAGTCATCTCCACGAGCTCCAACTTGTTTCTTGAGTATGCAAACTCATTCATCTTGGATAGAAACTTTACCAAAATATTTGCTTATCTGCTCATCTGTGGAGATATATTGGAGAACCAGAGATATATTGGAGAACCACTTCTCTTTTCTAGACTTCATCACGGAGAATGTAATGCTTGATCTTAATGTACTTCGGTCTTTCTAGAACACTGGTTTTCTTTGGAGACTTCATATAGCTCTGATCATTATAGTATATCATAGTTAGTTTTAGCTCTTTTGTTTCCTGCTAGCTCATAACATCGTGGCATAGCTCAAACTAGAGCATATCCAAGTGGCACTTCTTCTGTCATCATGAGAGTTTTTCATGGATTAGCAATCCATTATCCTGGACTTCTGAGTAACCATTCTGATACAATATCTCTATTATAGAAAGTTTTCACCACGCTTTTTTTGTGCATTGGATGCTCTGCACCAAGTTGTTTGAATCCATACAAGATCTTATTCCATTTGCATTCGAGGGTCTCTTTTTGGTATACCTTAAAGCCTTGAGGTTTCTCTACATACGCCCTTTGTTCAATTATTCTGGAGAACAGTCTTTGCATTCATCTGATGTAAACTGACGGTATAATGGCTCTTGTAGAGGTATGTCTGGTTTACTGGAACAAACAATCATCATAGTCTTCTACCTCCATCTAGGAGAAACTCTAGTTCTGGATCTCACAATGTCTTACATTCATAAGTCTTCCATAAGATTTTCTTCATCACAACTTTCAATTCCTCTACTTGATTGCTTTTAGTGAGTTCATATCAGGCTGGTAGTCTTGTGATTCTTGATACAATAACTGGTTGTTCTAGATTTTCTTTATTTCTTGGAATCTTCATGTTCTTCCTCATGATTTTCTTTATCTCTTGGGTCCATGGAGTTTTCTATAGATTCCATGCCCTGAAGATTCCAACTTCGTTCTTTCATCATAGGATCATGGATGTGGATGGACAACCTATGATACTTTAAGGCTTCTTTTCAAAGAATACTTCTTCTAAAGTCACACTTGAACACCTGTTGATTTTCATGGTTGCTACCATGGATAGATACTTCATCATCTTCAATGGATCATATTATTTAGGATTAGCTCCATCCTAATCCTTTATTCATGCATGAATGCATGCTCTTCTTTTGGAATTCTGTAATCAACTCCCTCTGACTAAGAGAGCCCATGCTTCTGTCTGCATCCTTATTTCCTTCTACAAAGTGTCATAAGCCTTTTTCCAATTTTTTCTTGATTGTTGACTTCTTTCTTCTTTACTACTTCTAGGTTTCTTTAAGTTTGATTCTTATTTCGGCTTATCTTGTAGTTGTTGCTTATGATAATAGCTTCCACATGAATTGTTACCAGGGGTTGTTGATGTACTTCATCCTTTCATGTGTATTTCCTTACTTGTAGTCATCATGATAGCAATCCTTATCTTGTTGTTCTTCCATAGGTATTGTTTCTCTTTGAACATCTTATCTTCTAAGAAATATATATGCAAGATATGTACAGAAACTATGTAAACATGGTATGTACAAGAATTATGAAGAATATTGTTACCTTGTCTTAGAAGAAGAAGTTTGTTTTATCCTGCTTGGTCTTCTTTGAGGGTTCCCTTTCTTCGGTAACTGATGCTTCATGTGTTTCCTTCATTTTCTTTAGCTCGGGACAATGATTCTTGTAGTGTCCATATTTTCGACATTTGAAGCATTGTATTTTTGACATATCTTTCTCTTGATCTGGCTTCTTCCTTGAGCCAAACTTCCTTTTATTCCTGAAATTTTTGAACCTTGTTGTGATGGCTTGATCATCATATTTATTTTGGGGTTTCTCTTTTGCACTAATACTTGATTCTTCTTGTGCACAACAAGTCCAAATATCTTCAAATGTAGGATACTCCTTCCTTGTGTTCATGCTTGTTGCAAATGCATCCCATGTCTTGGGAAGACCATTGAGTACTATATTTACCAGTTCCTTTTTGGAAATGATCTCTTCAATAGCTTGTAGTTGATATCTTAACTGAGGGATACTCACAAATTATGATGTTATGCCATCATCATCATTCATTTTCATGTCACGGAGATCATTCTTCAGACCCATTACTTGCCCAATGTTTCTGACTAAGAAGAGGTTTGTTACGGCATCATACATCTTCTTAGATGAATCAAGATGGGAGATGTAGGGTATCGAGTGGTATTTTATAGAGTCCACTATGATACTCATGGCATTGATGTCACTGTCTTTGAACTTCTCCAAAACTGCAACGTTCTGAGGTTTCTTCTCTTTTCCTTCTTCAAACTGTGGTTCCACGATCTTTCCTTTCATGATATCCAACACTTTATTTTTAGAAAGGATGAGGTCAATCATTGTCTTCCATGCTTTGAAGTTAGAATCCCCTTCTAACTTGTTTTCTGACTTCATAAAGTAAGTCATAATTGCTTTAACTTGATCAACCCTTGATTTTGACCAAAAAATCAAACTTGATGTCTTAGCTTGCTGAGAGTACCAGGAGATGCGCTAGGCTAGGGCGCACTAGTATATCCAGAAATTAGGTCAATATATTCACTTAAGGTGCCTCAATGAGAGTTTTATGGTTTTGTTGTTGTAGCATAAAATTGGCTGCAACTGCAACTGAGAAAATCCTCCCAATCTATCTTCCAACAGTTAGATTGTCCAAACATAGTGTGGGCCCATAACTTGTTATAAAGTAATGGATGTGCTCATTTAACCATAGACAATATAGCAATATTGTCACCCAAACATAGGCCTAAGCCACCCCCGAGCACCTTAACCTTGACAAAGAATCATTCCGGAAGCAAACCCTAGGCTAGATAATCAAACAAGATAGCGCACCTCTCTCCAGGGATAGCACACCAAGCAAGAGTAACCATGATTGATCAGAGATTCCAACCCAGAGAGAGACCAAAAATACAAAATGCAAAACTGGCGGCAGCAACTACTCTAAGACTTGTGCACAAACTGTCCTTCTGCAGTGCGCACAAGTGCTACTGCTGTAGTTCTGAGAAGTCTGACTAAAATGAAGACTGACCTTCTGTATTTATACTGCTTCTACCAGACTTCCTAGGATGACTTCTCATACCGGGTACTAATTCTTTAGTATATAACATTTCCTTTAGCCGACTTCTTTTCTTGGAGCCTAATAACCTAATATAAGTCATTCTCTTGAGCCGACTTGTCTTCTAGGGTTATTAACCAATTATTTAGGGTTTCTTCTTGCTTCCCATAATATTCTATTCTCTCCATGTTTACACATGGAGGTAAATACCTCTTGTAGGTACCATAATATCAAGATTTTGGCCCTCCCACCTAGTATACATTGTATGGAATTTTCCCATATATGCATTGGGTTCAAATCATAGCTTTATGGTGCATGCTTTGTATTGTATATCTATAGGTTTGTCTGGTTCGTGAGAACTACAAAGGTTCTTGAATGGGTCAAGTTTCAACACGATTCAACTTGAAATTTGAAAGATTACACTTACATAATCGATTAGTGCTCAATGCAGAGAGGCGCGAGGCTCTGGCAGTGAAAAATTACTAGGGTTTCTATATGTCTTGATAGGTATTTATTTACTTGGTCCTTCGTCTCAGTGTGTTTCCTCGTAGAAAATAATTATGAATCATATTGGTAAAATTAAAACAATGCTCTATTTTTTTAACTCATTTTATTAGATAACAGTTAAACAAGTAGCGTTTTCATTGTTTTAGTTCTTCTGGTACTAAGGTCAATGTTCCACAAATTTGAAAGGAAAGATTATAGAGTTGATGCATTGGGGTATCCTTTCCATAATTCTTTTATCCCATGTCAGTGGCTTCAGAAGAATGAAGGTTATTTTTTGAAGGATATGTAGAGTAAGCAAAATTTGATTTTTGTTGGCTTAGCCCAAGGTCAAGGTGCCAATGCTTTTGATGTCAAGGTGTCAGTGCTTTATTTTCTTCCTCCAAAGGAAAAATTAGCCTCCAAAGTGTTTTTATCAACCCCTTTTTCTCTCTTTTATGCCCCCCTCATAACAATAAACTTTGTAACAATTGGAAAAAGAATTGTTGGACCAACAATTTTCTCTTCAAGTTTTCATGCTTTTGTTTAACATGATCTGCCTCTTGTTAATGTTACATTTACTTTTGAAGATGACCATAGTTTGCTCCAATTCATTCTCTAAGATCTTCAATATATTTCACTGGTTTCAATAACATTCTCATTAACGTTAGATTTTACCCATATTATTGCTAAATTTCATATTTGTTATCTCAAACAAAAAATTGTGTAAAATTTTGCTCCTTAAGCTACATGTGATTTTTCCTATTTCCTTCTCTCAACAACCAAACTCTCTTGTCACTCATAATCCGAGTGCTCTTGTCCTCCAAAATTGAAGTCAACTTCCTTTGATGATTTGGATAGTAGTATTTGTGTTAGCCTCTTCTTCCTTTCTTCCACTTTTCTGTCCTATTCCATGCATTGTTCTCCCTTTACCTTTTGTTTCTCATCCTCTAGATCATTATTATTTTCTTGAACGTTTCTCTTTAGGATTCAAGGATAACTAGTATGCTAAGACAATTGACTGAATGCTCACATTATTAATCTCATCTTCAATGGCATAAGTAAGATCACTCACATATCTAGCGATGGCTTCTTCACTTTCGTCACTTTGTTTAAAACATATGTATAGTCTCTAGAATTAGTTTGTGCATTCTTTCATTGTCATCTCCTTCTATCTCAGGTTTTGTAGCTTCCTAAAAATAATTAGGGAATAACAAACATGAAATAACTTAACCTTGAACTTGGAAACCATTTGGTCCCAAATTTTGTACTTATATTTTCCCTTCTTATATCTATTTGGCTAAGAATTATCCTACCATGGGGATTCATGACATTTCAACTTAGTAAATGCAAACTTCACTCTTCTATGGTGTTCACTTTTTTCAAACTCAAAGGGCCTCTCCATTTCCCCAATCCATCCTATTAATTATTTTGGATTTATACTTGATGAGAATGTAGGACTCTCCATTATAGGTCTACATCCCAGATTTGTGATATACCTTATCACTTTCTCCTCATGAGCATTGGATTTTGTAATTTCTTCTCTTGGGTCTTTCTATTACTCTTAATTTCCACTCACATCATCAAACTTACCGTAATTCCCTTTCTATGGGATTCTTCCATGACATCCATTTTGGGAGATATTGCTCTAAAAAATCATATGATCTCATTATTAACCTCTTCTTCATGTCCTCTACCTATCTTAACTAGTAGTCTAGTACTCTTCATCTCCTACATGACATGTTTCTATTGATATGCAATCTTCTTCCTTTTTTGCAACTCTCCTTCATAGATTCTTCTCACAATTCTACCCAGTAATACTCCACCAACACTTTCTTGTCCCTCAACAACTCTATACAACAATATCCTCTTATTTTATTTGTCTCTTTTGATGTAGGTATCAACCTTCTCTAATACTAGATGGTGCAACTACTAGATGCAACGTCTAAGAGTGCACAACAATACACATAAGTAAACACACAAACACATGAAATAATAGATAATAACACAACTTATCTATTATTCTTAAACTCATGAGAAGTATAGTTGGCAGTGATGGACTCTTGTACTACTACAAAATATGATGTTCAATGCACTTTTCCAAAATTACATGTCAGGTTACAATGTCAATTTAGGCTTACAACAAGATTCATGAATGGATTCTTCTCCAAATCTATTTAATTGTTGAGTTGCTCACTACAAAAGTTCTTCTTTCTTCCTTAGCTTTGTTACCTTCATCTTCTTCATGAGGAAACTATGTCTTTCTATGTGGGTGAATGGATGATAAATTCCCTCCCAATGAATACCCTATGACCACTATATAAATACCATATTCAACTCCTCAACCTCCATGAGTGTCCTCATGTGATTTTCCTTGTGAGACCATTGCCACACTAACCACATGAGTTGGCCACTGTTAGAAAAACAAGACCGTGGAGCAATAAAATAAAACAAATGCGGAAACAAAAATAGAAGATACACAATACAATAGAGACACAGATTTACGTGGTTCACCCAGTGTGGGCTACATCCACCAAAGAAATTTCCAGGTCCTTCCTTTATTATTATCCAACATATGAAGAGATACAACCTACAACAAACCCACTATAACTTCCTCTTCTTTCTCTCATAGTATCCTATCTCAGAATACAATATTCACCATCAACCCTAGCTGCAATACATTTCCCTCATAAAAGAGGGTTGCCTTCTAGGGAAAAAAACCCTAACATAATCTCTACCGTTAGATCTATGAACTTATAATGAACGATCCAGATTCTTCACGAGGAAACTATGTCTTTCTCCATGGGTGAATGGATGATGGATTCCCTCCCAATGAAAACCTCATGACCACTATATAAATACCATATTCATCTCCTCAACCTCCATGATTGTCCTCGTGTGATTTTCCTTATGAGACCATTGCCACACTAACCACATGAGTTGGCCACATGCCATATTTCCATTGGTTGTGGGAATTTGGGTGATTCCTCACTTGATATCCACTCATAATACTACAATTATTTATTTAGTGAAATATCAAACTACCTATATATCCATGGTATTTTTGGTGCCCACCTACCCAAACCCCTCCCAAAATTCATGCGGTGGGATACCTGTTGGACATATTGTCATTGATGTCAATAGTCGAATTGATGATCTGTTGTTAATAATGAATTACCATAGTTGAGATTGTCATTGATGTCAAACAGGTATATCAGTAAGAAGAAGATGTCAACAATGTGCAGAGATCGAAAGAGTGAACAGGAGAAGCAAATACTCGAATGAGTTAAGCTCAGAAGGGTTGGCGTCGAGTTTAGAGAAAGGATTCATCGATAATCTCGATGAACAATAGAGATTGATGGAGACAACAGGAACAAATAGCCATGGGCCGTTAGATCCAGCATAGCTGCAAGGAGGATAAGCATTGAACTCATTAAAACTCCAAAGCTCAGGAGGAGGAGAGACATGGACCGTTAGATCCAAATCTAAAAAGGGGGAGCGACGTGGGTCATTGATTCGACGAGAGTGGAATATCGGATATCGGGAAATCAGGAGTCGAAAGAAGGGAGGTGCTCTAACCTATGAAATATTGAAACACAAAATCGCGATTAGATCCAGACCATTGGATCGAGGAAAGTTGACGACCATGGATTTGCTTCAAGAGCCTCAACAACCGTCGGATTAAACATGATTCCCGTTATCCGTCAGATCATCTCAATGTGGAAGGATAGGATAAGTAAGGTAAATATGCTATAAGTTCAAAGTGTCGAAACCCCGTCAGTCGTCGGATCACTGAGGCCATGGACCGTTGATGTGTCATGAAGCATTTTGGAGTCTCATGAGTTTCGAGCAAGGCAACTCATATAATGAGTTCGCGATATGCGAAATCGGGACATGGAGTATCGAGACCCTCCATCAAAAGAATGATGAAATGCGAAATCACGATAAGATCAGGATCGTTGGATCATCCAAAATAGATCTCAGTCGTCAGATGTCCAAAGAGCCATTGGGGTTCTGGACGAACGGTAGAATTCTCTAGAGGGAGAAGTGTCGATAGCTGCATGCCATTAGATCTAGTGAAGCTGCAAGGGGGATAAGGGCCGAGAGTCATTTAACTCTCGAAATCTCGGGAGAGGTAGAGATCCATCGATCTAAGAAAGGATCGAACCATTGGTCTCTTTTGTGAAATCGACACTCAAGATTTTTGACATGTTCCACATCTCGAAGTCCCGATAGGTGAAGTCCCGAAATTTCGTCATCCATCCATCTCAACACCTAATCAAGTCTTGGTCGTCAGATTAAGGAAAGAAAGGACCAGTTTAAGGTTTAAAGTAGACCGTTGATTTGTCTTTTCTAAATAAACATGAACTATCTGATCATATCGACGATATCATAATCGGGAGTTTTGAAGAGTTGGAGGTCATGAAGACTCGAACGACAAAGTACCGAAACCCCGTCAACCGTCCATCACATAGAGAGAATGAGTCGTGTTCATTCAATAAATAAGCGCTCGTCTCGACTAAACGTGAGGTCACTGCCATTGGTCATATGGTAAAGAGGTTTGGAATTGTAGATTGTAATGCGTTGTCAAAGTTGGTAATCCTGTGATTCTATGCCGTTGGTCATATGCTATAAGCATTTTACTATACATCGCTATAGTTGGTAAACCCGTGGTTTTGTAACACACAGTCATATGTGATGGTTTGAAGGAAGCACCTTCACGAAATATCTGGTCTCTGTGAAATTAACAGAGATTTAGGATCGAATTTAAAGGATTAAATTGATCCATGACACTGATCAATTTATGGAAAGCCTTCACTGTAAAAATGATAAAACAATAATTATAATTAAGTTAATCGAAGAGGCGTGATGATCGAGTATGTTCTGTTGGTGAGACGAGAATGCAACAAAAACAAGAGTATGATCTAATGAGCCTATCCATGTTTGTGATCAACTCATTACAAAAATGAATCGATACACAGTCATGATTAAAAGAGAATAAATCATGAAAATATGAATAAAGAATAAAAAGGAAAAATAATATTTATTAAAGTTTAATTATCATTTTAAATGAAAAGGTACAATGGTTCAAATAAAGGGACACGATGTTTTAAATTTCACACCCATTCAAAGAGTATATAAATAAGAAAAAGTGGTGAGAAGAAAGTGTCTCTGCAGTCCAGAAAAGAATATCAAAAGTTGAAGTAGATTCCAGGAAGAAAAGCTAATACCTATGCATTAAGGGTGGTTGGGTGGTGCAAGGGAAGGTTGGTGCCTGCAGAGGGAGTTGGTGCTTCCTTGTCAGTTGTAGCTGACTAAACAGGGGGTTGTAGCCTCATACCAGTTGGTGCTGGTAAACCAGGGTGTGGGTGCATCCTGAGCAGTTGGCGCTGATCAAAGAGGAAGTACATATTCCTTCTATGTAACATGTAAAACAAATTTTGCAGTTAATAGAAAAGAGTTTGTGGTTTTACCCATTTGGGTTCCACGATAAAATACTGTGTTAAGATTCTGTTTTGCATTAATAAGTAAAAATTGATATAATTGTCCTGTCACTGATTCACCCCCCCCCCTCTCAGTAACAGAATCTGATCCTTCAATACCCTCATTGATCACAATTGCTAATGGAAGATAGTTGATTTCTTTGTAGTTTCTTACTCAATTCTCATTCTTATTCTCTCTACCAACAAGAAATAACTTCTCAATTGACATGTGATATATGGTATGCCTCCCTCCTAATCCTTGTGATCAGAATTTTAGTATGGATCATGTGACAATTTCTATTTGGACTTGGTTACTATACAATTTTGGAGAAAATAATATTATGTCAATCCTGATCAGATTCCTCAACCTATGTCAATTTTTTTAGGAGGAAATCATGCCTTCTATCAGTAATAACTAAAACTATCAATATTATTGGTTTGTAGTCTCGGAAAGCATGCCTTCTATCGGAAATAACTAAAACTATCAATACGATATCAAGGAAGATTTCAACTCATATTTGGGGAGATTCCAAATCATCTTTTCTAGATATTTTCCACCAAATGCTCGGCCACCTGATATGCCATTTGTTTTCCAGCTGTAAAATTTGATGAATTATTTTGAAAAATGCTCAGGTTTAACAACATTATTCTAAACTTAAATAGACTTGAACTTCTTATCTTCCGACTTTGTAGCTTTGTTTCCATTGTTAGCAACATTTTCTGATGTCACAACCTTCTTCCAAGAATCAAGTATGCCACTGCCAACTAGATAGTGACAAAAGAACAAATATTTTCTTCACGATGCTTTGTGATATTTCAAAAGTTTTAAATGTACTATTAGCACTATACTTTAAATTTTAATCAGTTCTCTAGTACTCTTTCCCATTCTTCAGGACACAATAGTTCAAAGTTGGCTATAGATCCCACAATAACTCCAATAGATAGAAGTATAGAATGCAATCTACGTGCCATCACTGTCTTGGTAGTCCCTCTTTTCCTGAAATGGAACCAATGGAATTATCAACAACTCTAAGTAATATTGTCTTGATAGCATCCTATCTCACAATTGTTGTGAGAGGAAAACATTAGCGTATCACTCCTGGACTAAATCATTATGCTTGTATGGTCAATCTTCTTGTTCATGCAAAGAAACTGGATAATGCATATGCCTTTATTAAAAGCCTAAAATATTCCCTTAAAATGTGATGATGGGGTGTGGAGAGACTTGCTCAATCCCTGCATGATTTATTGAAATATATAACTTGGGGAATTTGATGCAAAAGAACTTTATTTTTTTAGCTAGAAGATGAGAATGCTAGATATTATATTCAATTGTCAAATATTTATGCCATAGCTGGTAGGTGGGATAGTGCGGGGAAGGTAATAGAAATGATGGAAGAAAGAGGGATGAAAAATAACCCAGGGTGCACCTGGATTTAAGTTGATAACAATTTTCATATGTTCTATGCTAGAGACAGGTCACATCCACAGGTAGATAAAATCTATGCAATGTTAGAAATTTTTGCAAGGAAGATTGAGGAGGGAGAAAGGTATGTTCCTAACACAAGTTTTTTATTGCATGATGTGGATGAGGAAGACAAGGAATACCTACTATGTGGTCACAGTGAGAGGCTAGCTATGGATTTTGGGTTGATCAATAAATGCATTAGAACTATTATAATAGTATTTTAATTTCCAAAAGCCTTTGTGTGTGTGGTGATTGCCACATTGCCAACAAATTCATCTCTATGGTTCCTGAAAGGGAAATTGTAATCAATAATGGACATAGAAGCATTATAAGGTTGTAGTCAATAGATAGTATAAGACAACTATCCTGAAAATATAAAATGGTTACAAGCTGAAGATTAGCATGAGATAATTAAAGTTGTTAATTGGTAGATGTTGAATCATATAAACTATATACAATAAAGGATAAGTTAGAGAATTTGATTTTATAAAAAAAGATAATAA